>MU223910.1:1490701-1530158 GCA_018584345.1 Thuja plicata | reverse complement strand
TGAGCATGTATGAGGATAAAACTCAATTAATAAGTAAACTCAATCACATTTTCATTTTTAATGTCATTTTGAGTCAATATGAATCAATATGTAAGGCTAAAAGAGCCCATTGTAATGAGTTGTCCAAGTTATCTCAGTAGGGTCTTGAGTTAGTCATTTGGTAAATTTCTTGTTTATGACTATTTCTTGTGACCAGAATACAATAAATTTGATAATTTGATAATTATTGGTTTTCTTTTGCAAGAGATGGATAGATGAAAGATTTAAATGATTCATATCTTATGAATTAGAGATGTATCTACACATATAATGGTCTGATATCTATGGAGAATATTTGATAATGGTATTTGATGGATGATTATGATTGATTGTTAGTGAACATGTTATGGATGAATATGTATGCCTCTAAGGAAGTGAAGAAAGTATGTTGTTGTTTGGATCTCATCATGAAATTGGGATCCTAAGTTGTTGGTTATGATGGATGATTGCATCAGAATCAGATCTAGGGCCTACACTAAGCACAGGAAATAAGTGGCCTTCAGGATCGTAGAACCCCCGAAGCTGATCGCCAATGGATCCCCAGACTGTCATTGAATAAACATTATCTTAACCAGGGCCTGCATCTCGGCCCACATCTTGATGCTGGTGTTGGTGATCAGATAGACGTGGGAATTAATCTTTGATCCCACAATAGCATTGTCTTTCAGATATTTCATGATGAGAGGCAATTTTTCTAAGGCCCTCTCAATTTTGGATCTGACAGCTGCCCTGGTGACAGCCGTGGAGGGAAGATCCAGACTTTTGGGTGGTGAAGATGTGGAAGCTTTAGACATAGTTAAGGTACATTTTTTTAAAAACCTACAAGGAAAGGCGACCGTTAGAATTTGTAGATAAATAATATTTCAGGATCCAAAGATCTTACCACCAAGGCATGTCCTTAGCCTGAAAAGTTAGTTTGGGTTCAAAATCCTGAAAAGTATATATATATATATAATGTAACTTAGAAAATTAACCCCTATCTAGGCCTGGGGGTTTCAACATACTTAACAAAAGTAAGATGTAGGTTGATGAAGACAAAAGACCTAGGGTCTGGAAAACTAACTGTTGGAAGATGTGAGTGAAAAGTGAGCTGTCAGACCCACGTGGGCATCACGTGGCTATGCAATAAATGGGGAGTTATGGAAATGGTGACGCCAACTGCCTAAACATGCCAAAAGTGGAGGCCACTTGGAAAATCTTGAATGCATGCATGGGATATAAATGAAACATAAGGGCTGGCTGATAGAGGAGAGAGAAAACTACCTAGTTGAAACCAGCCAAGAGCCGAGTTTCAACTAGGTGGTATTCTGCCTGGAACAAGCTCACAAATTTGGATGAAACAAAGATGAAGCACTGAGAGATTGATGTGAGACCAGATGAATACACAAAAAATATACACCTAAGTACAATGGGGCTAAAGGATATAAAAATGGAAGGATATACATCATATACACTAAATTCACAGTAGAACAAAAATGCAGAATGACCACCCTACAAAAATTTGAAAAATGTACAACATATACAACATCTTACACTGCACAGAGGGTGGACAACCCTCTAGTAGAGCTGACCCACCAACAGGCAGTGAACTAGACAATGAGGATGCAGAGAAAAATGGAAACAAAACAAAGCAAAAACACAAACAAAACACAACAAAAAAAATCATAAAAGAAAAATGAAAGAGAGAACCATGAACACCAACCTAGGGTCTGAAAGAGGGAAAGGAAGGAAAGGCACCCTGGACGCTTGGCAATAGTTTCCACTTTCGAATGATCACCAACCAGCACCAAAAATCAACTCGAAATTTCCCACTAAGCTCAGAATAACTCACACTTAATTCTCACTTAAATTGCCTATGAATCGCTCTGAAATCGCTTAAGCGTTTTAATCGTGGTAACTGTGAAAATGATAGGTAATTTATATTTATACCCAATATGAAAAGTAAGGTACCTTTCCTTCTACAAAATTTGGAAAAAGAAGACCTCCGGACTTCGGGCCTGGGGATTCTGTGCGACCATACCCTCTTACAAAAAGAAGACATCGTGCCAGAGAATCCTGGAGTTTGGGGTCTGGATCCTAGAAAAGAAACAACCAACTCTGGGACTGGGTCCCAGAGACACGAGGGACAAAAACACAAAGAAAAACCAACACCATAGGAAAGAAAACTCAGAGAAGGAAAATAAAGAAACAAAGGCAAAAAGACAAGGCAAGAGCCAAAAGAAAAAAAAAAACAAAAAGGGGGACTGAACATTTTGCACACAAAATGTAGGGATGGGGGTGCAGGGCATAACATTACCCCCTAACATGGATGAAAATAATGAAAGGATAGTCAAATTATAGGCTGTTAAGTATGCAATAATTCAAGGAAAGTTATGGTGGAGGAGAAATGATGGAGTATTTCTCAAATGTGTTGACTTTGACAGATCTAAAAGCTTGATGGAACAAATGCATAATGGTGCATGTGGAGGCCATTACATGGATAATACTATTGCACAAAAGATTCTTAGATCTAGCCTTTGGTGGCCAACTATCTTCAAGGATTCTCGCAATTATGTTAAGAGATGTGATGTCTATCAAAGATTTGCAAGAAAGCTCCAGTTTGGGGGAAGTCTACCCTTGAAACCTGTCATAGTGGAAGCACCTTTTCATAAATGGGGAATGGAATTCATTGGTGACATTGCAAAAAATTCAAGTGGAGGTCATTCATGGATCCTAGTAGAAATTGACTATTTTACTAAATGGGTTGAGGCAATTCCCCTTAGAAAGGTTACTAGTAAAATTGTCATTGATTTCATGTTACAAAATGGTTTGACTAGATTTGGATGCCCTGAGAGTATTGTGGTGGATAATGCAATGTGTTTTAGATCTGAAGATTTTAATTCTTTCTTCCAGTAGTATGGGATCCAAATCTCTTACTCATCCCTCCCCCACAATAGAATGGCCAGACTAAATCCAATAATAAAAGTTTGATCAAGATGCTTAAAAGGATGTTGGACAAAAACAAGAAAGCTTGGGATTAAAAGTTGTAGTAGCACTATGGGTTGATAGCGTAATAGTCAAGAAGGTAATGTGTTGTGCACCCTTTGACTTGGTGTATGGAATTCATGCTAGGTTGCCTCAAAACAATCTATTACACATGTACAAGTTTTTCTAGGAATATGATGAAGAGATAGATGATGATATGCAACTCTGGATGGATGACTTGATACAACTGGATGAATCAAGGAGGGATGCACATGAAAAGAATGTTCAGTTGCATTTATAGTATAAGAATATGTTTGATAAAAGAACAACTATCAAGAGCTTTGAAGTTGATGATCTTGTCCTTATGTAGAATTCCAAACTTGAGGATAAAGGTAAACATAGTAAATTTGACCTTATTCTGCTTGGACCATATGTTATTGACAATAAATGGGGTATCGATTCTTACATTCTTAAAGGATTTCTTGGAAATGTTTTGGAATTTCCTATTCATGGAAAATTCTTGAATTTTTTCTTCTCTTGAAGTCTCAAAATCCATGAATAGTAGTTGTAAGTAGGTCTCTATAGTTTTTAGGAGTAGGTTTTCCTTCTGTTGTTTCCTACTTTCTATTTTAGGTTAGGTTTCCTTTCCATTTTTTGGGTGGTCTTCTTGTCCCTGAGATTCTGGATCCTTTTTATGCCTACAAGAGACATGTATCCCTAGACAGAGCCACTATTAGAGCTATTTGTGTAATTAGGGTTTCCTTGGAACAAATAACCTAGAATGGTGAAAATACATTATGCTATGGTGCTTAGTTTACACTGATGATGCTTCTCGATGATGCTTCTATTGTCACTTGGTAATGTTGTTTGGGGTTGCTCATTTGTGTGTAAGTTTTTCTGGTTTTTTGTCACATGAGTCGGTTGCAGAGAGTGGTATGGCCTGGTTTTGCCCCCTTCTAGTTTCCTCTATGGAGTCAAAGTATTCTCTTAGGTCTCTATGTCTTTGTTAGTGTGTTTTGAGTTTCAAATGTCCTAGGTCATATATCCTACATTGGTCATGAAGTAATTTTACTTAATGTTTTTATATCCCAACGTATAGTATTCAAGTGTCAAAAGGCAAGCACCTTTCTTGTTGATGGTTTACAAAGTGATGTGGATTAGTGGTGGTTAGATGGATAATTTTTCTGGGTCCATGTTTAGGTGACAAGTTCAAGAGGATGACAGGTGGTAGCAAGGCATGATGACACAGTCTAAGTCAGCACAGGTCCAATCGGATCACGTAGTAGCAAGGGTGTGACATGTGGCAGGTTTGATAGGTGGCGGGCTAGGTTAGTTAGACATGCAATGAGGTTCTAGAAAATATGGTATTGCCACATGGCATATTCCATAGGTTGGTTAGGTGGCACTAAGGATGGATAGAATCAAATGGTGGCACATCGTTATGGATGGAAAAGAAAGCGATGAAGGTAGATGGAGATCCAACGATGATGTGCTACTGAGTAAAGGAAAGTTGCAAGGGAAGGTAAGCATTGTGCGGTAGAAAAATGAATGGCGTGTGTCCAAGATGACAAAAACTAGTGTGGGGCCTATGCAGGGAAGGAAAGACAGGTGGTTTCGAGATGAAATGGGAGGTTTCCATGTTGAAATTAGTGGGCCCAAGAGTGGGTTCTTGTCGATGAGTCTCAGATTAATTTTTTATTGACTTAAGTGTTTTAGTGACTCATCGTAGACCATGGATGAAGGGGAAAGATGTGTAGCTAGCATTGAATCATGGGATAAACCATGGGTTAAGTGAAGGTTCTAGCAGTTTGGAAAAAATGTTATCTCTGAGTCGCGTGGTAGACCATGGTCAAGCCTGCGTTAGTTAAAGTTAGTTTCATAAAGTTCCTGGATAATGTAAAGTGAATCAACAGTTATGCTTAAAAGTTGAAAAAGGATCTTGATCTTAGTTGTCAATGTGTTTCATGTGAGAATATTTAGTTTTTTTGGTTAAGATTTTAAAATTTTAAATCTTTCTGTGCATTTTACCATGGTGGCATGTTCTCAGACTCTCAAGGGAGTGGCTCGAGGTTTTCTTGGGTCATGATCAGCCTTAATGGCATCGTTGAGTGGCTAGGGATGTTTTCTATAGGTCTGAGTGCATTTGTTGAAGCATGGTGGTTCTATTATGTTGGGACGTCTTTTCCTTTCTATGAGTGTTCTGCATTCATGTGGTTGGACCTCTGATTGTAATTTGGCAAGTGAACTGACAACATAGATCTTTTAGGTGATCTTTTGGAGAAAGATCATATTGGTGAGATAGGATTGTATTTATGGCTTGATTAGGAATTTGTTGAAACCCTCTCCTATGTTTTACATCTTCCTACTCCAAGCTTTCCTTTCTCTATAGTAAATATTTTGAATTTTTTGATCCTAAGTGTTGGTTCTACAATTTTGAGTCCCAGGGATATATCAAATTTGGTATCAGACTTTATTTCATGCTTAGATAGATACTTTTGATCTTTTATAGATTATTGAGTGGTGTAGTTATTCAATCTTATTGTTACAAATTTGGATTCATTATACTTAATACATTGTCTCAGTTTCAAGTCTCTTCTTAGCTTTTGTTGTGTGAGTTTTGGATTTTCTTATTCAATACATAGAGTTATCTATGTGTATGTTTCATTCCATAGTTCTTATCTAGGATCATATTAAAGATATTTTGGGGGAAATATAGATTCATTTTATGTATATGCATAGGGATCTTATAAGCAAGTATGTGTGATCTAAGATACATGTGTTTATGGCTGTGAATCCTTCCCAATAGGTTGTCTATCTGTTTCAATATTTGGGTTGAAGAAGTTTCCCAATTGATAAGGCACTGGTCAAAAGCCTTTCTACTCTTTGTTGATGCATGTCTGATATAGTTTGGTTATGTCTTGCAGGTTTACATCAAAACCATTACTAAGTCCTTTTCATATCCTATGGTTTTTGGTTGTATGTTTTACTTGGTAATAGAGATTTAATGAATGCATGGTTAGTATTTATCACTTTCTTACCATCATCTGTTGTTATAATATAGAGTGTTGAAGATTTTTAAGGAGTTATATTTTATCTAGGTTAGGTGCACCCACCTTGGTTTTGCAGAGCCAAAAGTGTAGAGTGAATTTTTGTCCCTATACTTCGTCCAATTTTCTTATAGAGCTCCCATACTTGGAGCTAACCACTCCTAACATCAATCTTAAGGCATATTGGTTGCTTTAGATAGAATAAACATTTTCAAACACCAAAAGAAGGCACATATAGCGAGGAAGAAGTAATTGCAAAAATTCTTAGATCCTTGACACCTGTGTACAAAACTAAAGTACAAGCAATTGAATAGATCATACTTTTTACAATGAACTTCAATAGAGGGATGTTGATTTAAAAGTTAACTACCTTTGAGATCGCAGAGCTAGGAGATTATTTACCGAAGGTAGAATCGACATTCAAGGAAACTATACATGGAAACAAGAAAGGGTTATCAAGTCTAGAGAGTACTAGAAGAAGTGATTTGAGAGAAGAGCTTGGAAATTATGCTGATGAATGGGAGAAGATATAGGAAGAAGAAATAAAGTTAGATGAAATGGTTACCCTGATTGCAAGAAGAGAAAAGAGAGGTAAGGGTAAGTTTGAAGGCAAGCTACCTCTGAAATGTTTTTTATGCAATAATATAGGTCATTTTATATCCAGATGTCCTACCAGGGTTCCTAAGCATAAACCTAAGTTTCATAGACCTGATTATTCAAAGAATAAGGAATGTTACTTTTCTAGTGAAGGTGTTTCTGATGATGATACTATTGATTATGATGAGATTGGATTGATTTCTATTAAGGATGATTAACCTATTCATGAAGAAAAAGCCTTAGTGTCTCGTGTTGAAAAGAAATTTGAATGGATAATAAATAGTGGATATTCACATCACATGACTAGTGATAGAAATAAGTTTGTTAAACTAAATAAGTATGGTGGTTGTTTAGTGAGATTTGGTGATAAAAATCTGAAGCTTATCATTGGAGTGGGATCTATTTCTCTCTATGGTAAGGCTAATATTAACAATGTACTAATTTTTGATGGACCTAAGCATAATTTGTTAAGTATCGAACAACTTGTAGACAAGGGTTATCAAATGAACTTCATTGATGGGAAATGTTCTATCAGAAGTAAGACAGGAGACTTGATCACATCTGGTACTAAATCAAGAGGTAATGTATTTGAATTTAATACATCTGAATCTTCATGCTTTGTTGCAAAAATTGGTGATAGTTGGTTATGGAATAGAAGATTCTGTCATGTGAACTTTGATAATATTGTGAAGGAATGTATGACTAATGTTGTTAGAGACCTACCAAAGATTGTGAAACCAGCTAACACTATGTGTAGAGAGTGTGTAATGGGGAAATAGAGTAGAAGAAATTTTCAAAGAAAACCTTATACAGCTAAAGGGAAGTTGGATCTGGTGCATATAGATCTATGTGGTCCTACAAGAACAAGAGCTTATTATGGTGAAAGCTATTTCATACTTTTTGTTGATGACTTTTCTAGAATGATGTGGGTTTAATTTCTAAGACAAAAGTTTGAGGCCTTTGATAATTTTAAAATCTTTAAAGAAAAAATTGAGAATGAGTTTGGATTAAAAATAAAATGTTTGAGATCAGATACAGGTGGTGATTTTACTTCATATATGTTTAAAAAATATTTCAAAGGGCATGGAATATATAGGAAAAACGTTGCTGGAAGGAAATGTGTCACATGCTCAATGGAAAGAAGTTGATGGTACTACTATTTATACCTTGAACAAACTTTAGATAAAATAAGGTACAAGTAAGAATCCTTAGGAATTATGGTTTAAACACACTCCTACTATAAAATATTTTAGAATATTTGGTAGTAAATTTTATATAAAAATAGATGACGATATAAGAAAGTTTGATGCTAGAAGAGATGAAGTAATCTTCCTTGGTTATTCCACTAAGAGAAAAGCATACAAATGTTTCAATCTAAGATTGAGGAAGATGATTAAAAGTGCCAATGCAAGGATTAATGAAAAATTTTAGGTTCAGGAAAGAATATATGACTGTAATCAAATTCTCGGGAACAAGGAAGTTACATAAAGTCAAGAGGAAACTCTTGAATTTGACAATGAAATTAAATTATGTCTAAATGATTCTACTAAAATACAAAAGACACCAAGGTATGTTAAGAAAACCCATCCTAAAGATTAAATTATTGGAGAGGTTGATAGAGGCATGATGAAAAGGGCTAGACTAAGAAATGGAATTTGTTTGATTCCTCAAGTAGAACCTAAAACTACTGATGAGGCATGTAGAGATGAATCTTTGACTAAAGCTATGCGGGAAGAATTGGATCAAATAAAGAAGAATAACACTTGGGAATTGGTTCCTAGACCTAAAAACAAGAATGTTACAGGAACTAAGTGGGTTTTCAGAAACAAGATGGATGAGGAAAGAAGAGTGGTAAGAAATAAAGTAAGATTTGTTTATCAAGGATACTTGCAACAAGAAGGCATAGACTTTGAAGAAACATTTTCTCTTGTTTCTAGGATGGAAGCAGTAAGATTATTTCTTTCTTATGTTGCACATAAAGAATTTAAGGTATATCAAATGGATGTGAAATATGTATTTCTGATTGGAGATCTAGAAGAAGAGGTATACATTTAGCAACCTGATGGATTTCCTCTCACAAAGAATGAATACATGGTTTTTAAATTGAAGAAAGCATTATACAGACTAAAGAAGTCACCCAGAGCATGGTATGTGAGATTGGATAAGTATCAATTGATTATTGGTTTTAAAAAAGGTAATGCTTACTGTAACTTATACTTGAGAACCAGTATAGATGGAATTTTGACAATTGAAGTATTTGTATATGATATTATCTTTGGAGGCAATGATGAAATGAGTAATAAATTCTCAAAAGAAATAGAAAATGAATATGAGATGTCTATGATAGGTGAAATGAAAATTTTCCTTGGCTTACAAATAAATTAGAATAAAGATGGAATTTTCATTTCTCAGTCTAAGTATCTTAAGGAAATGTTGAAAAAAATTGGAATGGAAGACTGTAAACCAGTTGGGACACCCATGGTGACTGGCCATAAGCTTACTAATAGTGATGAGAGTTAGAGTGTTTTTTAGTCAAAATATAGATCAATGATTGGAGGCCTACAATATCTAACTCACACCAAACTATATATTGCAAATGTAGTTGGGATTATAGAAAGATATCAAGCAAATCCAAAAGAGACACACCTTGCTTCTGTGAAAACAATTTTTAGATAATTGAAAGGAACAATAGAGTATGGCTTATGGTATGAAAAATCTTATGATTTTTATTTGCATGCATATACTGATGCTGATTGGGCAAGTAGTGTGGATGACAAAAAGAGTACAAGTGGAGGAGCATTTTTCTTTGGAAAAAGGCTTGTTTCATTGTTAAGTAAGAAGAAGAACTATATAGCTCAGTCTAATGTTAAATCTATATACATTGTTGATGATATTAATTGTACTAAGATTGTTTAGATGAAATAGATGATGAAGCAAATTAGAATAATCTTACAAGAGCCAGTGGTTATCCATTGTGATAACACTAGCACAATTAACATGTCAAATAATCTTGTAATGCATTCTAAAACTAAAATGATATCAATAAAGTATCATTACCTAAGGGAAAAGGTAGCAGAGAGGGAGATCAAATTGGAGTACATAAGTACAAAGGAACATATTACTAACATATTTACTAAACCTTTGCCAAAATTTTATTTTGAGTATCTCAGAAGCATGCTTGGGGTAAGAGCCCCTCCTTGTATAAATTAATTGATGCTTGAGTGCATCATTCTAGTAGCTTTCAGAGCTATATCATATTCTGGACTTGATACTTGGATTTACTCCTAAGGGGGAGTGATTATAGGTACTGATAGTTTCATTTGGGTAATTTTGCACCTAGTTATTGTAGGCATGAAGATTTGAAAAAGATACACCTTGTAGAATTATGATGGTTAGAGATTGGCTAATGGCACCATTTTCCATTGATGTCAAAGGGGGAGAGATTCTATTTGAAAATCCCCACTATTCTAGGGAGAGCTGTGTTGAGGATATTGAGAATATTGTATTGAGAGTGAGTACTTTTGGGTTGATGGATTTTATCATATGTTTTAATAAATGCCAAAGGGGGAGATTGTTGGAATTGGTTAATTTTTTTTGTTGGCATTCATTTTTTTTCATTGATGTCAACATATTTTTCTAGTGTGGTAGAACAGACTGGTTATTACTATTTCCTAGTTGATTGATAGAAGTGTATGGGTATTGTATGGTTGATTCACAGCATGCAAAGATAGGGATACATACCGGGATGTGTTTTGATCTTATGTCTAAGATTTCATGGATAGATTCTGTAGATAGAGAAAGATGCACAATAGTTCTACTAATGACTGGATACTAGTCCGTGATAGAGAAGTGTGATAGAGCTAGTCACTAATTTTTAAGGATAATCTCCATGGAAAATGGATTCAATTTATAAAATCTTGAGGGATGGACAAAGACATGTTGAGGAATATTTTTTATGATTCTTGGGTCATAGGACTCTTGGTAACATCATTTATGGTGTGTGTTATGGAGGAGACCTACTTTGGGGTGACTTCAGAGATGAAGCTTGCATATGGATTATGAGTGTGGATTATAGATCTTATATTATATTTGATGAGTTTTATTTTATTTTTATTTGTTATAGGTATAATTTTTATCTTATCAAGGGTTTATGTAATCATTTGTACATTGGGGAAGCCTTATGAGCTGACCTAATTAATTATTATAATAGGGTATAAAGGAGCAATCTTTTCTTGTTGAAAAGTGTGTGTGAAGTCAAAATGTATTTGTGGAAGATGTGAGCTTGTGTTTGTTGGATATAGAGTAGAGGTTGTGATTGTGAAACTTCATTGTAACTAAATAAGAAAAGATAGTTACTATTAGGTAGTTTATTGGATTCTATATCGCATATACATTTGTAATTCGAATAGTGAGTCTTGAAGGTGTGTTAGCTCTTTTTCTTCTAGAATCAGTATGTAGCAGTAAATGTTTGACTCTTTAATTACCAATTTATATTCTCATAGGGAAAAGGCTAATTAACAAGGATGAACATCCTTCTACACTTTGGGCTCCACAGACCTAGGTGGGTGCACCTTTAACAGAGTGATATCTTCTAGTAAATCTTGACAGTGGATTAAGGATTCATGATCCTTCTTCTTTTTAAGCCAACAAGCCTAGGAAGGATAACCTATTGATTCTCTCTTCAAGGAATCACTAAGGTGAACTTTACTGAATAAAATTATTTAGATATGTACTTAAAATGACAGAAATATAAAGATAGATTAATGTTGGATTGATGATGACAACTACTTATCAGAATTTTGGCCAGTGCCTAATCATGGGTTATAGAGTCAAAATAAAACATACATACACCAGCGCTGACTAATTGAAATACAAATAAACCTCAGATGGAATGCCTTACAAACTATCTTCTCATCCTCACACCCCTGTATCAAATTCCTTCATAAACCTTAACCCTCTACAATTATCTGCAAGATTTAAACTCTCCTTGAAAGCAACTCACAAATAATGACATGGCTACCTTATAACCAGTATATTCAAGATGTCGTTCAAATTAAACATACAAGAAATAATAGTAAATGCAAAAATACATCATTGGTGTCAAAATGGAGATTCCATTGTATTTTATTAATATAAGCTGGATATCAATACATTCAAATAGATTCAAAACATAAAACCAGACCAATTCAGAAGTGTGCCTTGTAGTCTTATTTTTTACCATCATCTTCAAAATATTACAACTTGCCATTTATTGATAGCCCTAGTCATCCTGGAATCCTTTTGAAAAATAAGGACGCGATAAGCTTCAGATGACTAGGCTATAGGACAAAATTTACATTTCACAGATGAGACAAAAAAATAGGTGGAGAGAATGACAGTTCTTTGTTACAAGTTATGTAGTACTTTGTTTCATGACCACCTGAATGCTTGTAACTGCCTTAGGGTTGTTAAGTCCTTATTATCTAGGATTTGTTACTTTATTAATGCAAGAACCTATATTGGCCTTTGTTCAAACTGCTAGACATCATTAGCACTTTTTGTCACTCTTTAATTGCTACTTTCTATTATTGGAGTGACTATGCCATACTTGCTGACCTAGGTGGTAAACACCTCATCACTTGGCCTATAGAAGCTAAGGACCTCATCCTTTTGGCTATGGAATTCATCCACATCAGCACTGGGTTTCTCAATCTCTGATTCCCAAGATTCAAAAAATGCCCTAGTCTTGTTGAGAATGGCAATGGTTAACACAAACCAACCTGTATTTTCCAATGTAATAATATTGTTTGTCCTGTTGGTTAATGTTTCATTCAACTGACTTAGCCATAGGGCTTCATTATTTTTGTTTCCATCCTTTTTGAACATATTGGGAAACATATCATATCTATC
The DNA here is from genome assembly GCA_018584345.1 of Thuja plicata. Taxonomy (NCBI): domain Eukaryota; kingdom Viridiplantae; phylum Streptophyta; class Pinopsida; order Cupressales; family Cupressaceae; genus Thuja; species Thuja plicata. The sequence continues at coordinate 1,517,622 of MU223910.1, read as the reverse complement.
CTTGGAGAATTCACCTCTTAGGGCTTCTATCCTTTTGATGATCATATTCTTCTTGACATCCAAGTCAGCCATCAGTTTAAGGCATTTGTAGATCCTTGTCAAGATGATATCAATATTATTTTACTCTTTTGAGGTAGAATAGAAAGATTTTACATGGGCTTTCTTCCCTTTCCAATTATCAATTATCAAGTCTCAATTCTCCTTATCTTCATAATGTTTTTTGATTGTGATGACAATTTTCTTTCCCATCAAATAAAGGTTGGTAAGGTTAGCTTCACCAGCACACCTCTTGAGGTTAGAATATATTTGGTAAGAATGCCTTTGCTTTACCAATTCTTTAGCTTCTTTGTATGCAGGGGAATCCTCAAGATCCCTCTTTCCCTCTTCTTCGAATCTTGATATTTCAATGATTAACCTGTTCTTTTCAGCCTCTAACTCTGCTCTCTTAGCATCAATGATTTATTGGGTTGTAGGGCTTACTGGTGCAGGGGATGGGGGGTAAGTCATAAATGGGCTAGATGAAGAAGGTTGATCTAGGCTCTGGGTTAACATTCTTTGGGGAATGAATTGACTAGATTGCTTTCTTTCCAAGAAATAAATTCTTTTATCTTTTTCTAAAGATCTCACCTTTTCCTGGTTATAAGCCCCAAAAACTATTTCATGCCTCTCATTCAAATTACTAAGCTCATTTTCTAGTTTCTTGGCTATAGTAACTGAAAACTTGGCAATTTCTAGAGTCATATTTGCTACTTCCAAAGCCCCTATTTCTATAGCTCTTCTTAATAAGAGATTACCTGAATGTTTGGAGTGATCCTCTCTGCCAGCTCTTTTACTTTCTTTGTTTTCTATGGACCACATCACAAGTGTTGCATGATCTTCACTAAATTTTACATCCATTGATGCCTCTCCAGCTTGCATTGGCTTAGTTACTTTTCTCATAGCATCAAAAATGATTGCATTAGCAAGATCCCACCGAGGTAAAATAATGACCCCTTCCTTTTGCACCAGTGTCCTACCCTCATCAGGAGTGATCTCTCCAAATTTGGCTATCATATTTTGTTTTATTTTTGCTTCAATTTCATCTCTACTCTTATCTAGATGAGTATCTTGCATCTTTTTACATGCTTCTTTGAATTCATTAATATGAACTCTCCACAGAAATTGAATAAAAGCTCTAGTTTTCACAAATTTGTCATCAACTAGGAATTCATCACTGGCTTGCTTTGTGATAGGATCCAATTCTTTTCCTACAAATTCAACCACAGTTAAATCCAATGGTAGTTGTTTAGGAGTCTCAGGTACTCCTTGTTGCAATTCTTGGGCTATGATAAAACTTGGCCAGTGTTACCCATTTGAACTAATTATTCTGCCACACTTTTATCATCCATGTGCAGGGGAGACTGAAAAGGGGAGTATAATTCACTCTGTGACTGTTCTTTCCTTCTATCTTCTGGTGTTTAGGGGATGGCATTGATTGGATGCTAGTATCCAGCGTTTTATTTCCCTTTTGATCAACTATTTTCTCACCCCTAGGAAATATAGTAATGTATCCTCTTCTTTTGTATACCACATAATTACCTGGTGGGATTACTCTTCCTTGTGAAATCTTTCTCAGGATAGCATGAGCTTTTTATGGCTTAGCTTCCTTTATCCTCTATCTCTTCTCATTTAAGGTTTTCATGATTCCCTCAAATAAAGTCATCAAAGACTCAATTTTCTTGGCCCAAGGGAAAAATTCCTTTAGAGGATCATAAGATTTTTCAAAATTATGTACAAAGTCCAACAACTTCTTGTACACCAGCAACTTTTCATTTCTAATCTCTTGGTAACCTAGGTCAAAAACATTCCTGATAATATCTATAGGGTAATTAAACTGATGCTCCAATGTTAAGCACTTGGTTCTTTTTCTGAACATACCCATTATAAAATCTTCATTATCTACACACCTAGATACAGATGTTGCTAAGTGATAAGGTACAAAATACTTATCAAATTTTTTTCACCCCCACTTTTTTATGATAAAATGATGGGCTCTGGTGAGGGTAGGGAAAATGCTTCCCTTCATTTTTCCTGCTAGGGCTTCCTCATGTAGTCCACCCAGTTGTCTTATGATCTCTGTTATCCCAATCTTTAGAGGGACTCTGTAGGGTAGCACATTAGGGGCTCCCCTGAATCCATAAACCCTTATTACTATAAAAACAAGGTACAAAATCAAATCTCCCTAGTTATGGACAATCTTCAATTCTAGGGAAAACTCCAGTGGTCTTAAAAGCTTCATCATATCAGTGTGGATCCTGGCATTTTGATTGCACAACAATGACCTAAGCCTAGTGGCAAAAACCCTATCAAAGTAAATATAACTGGCTTCTTTTCTATCCCATGATAGATCAGCACTCCACATCTGAACAGGTAGGTCCTCATCACCTTGGGATTTTGTCACTTCCATCTCTTCGTCAAAGAATTCATCATTATTGGAAAAGAACATGTGCATCATAAGGGAATATTATCCCATTGGTTTAAGTATGTTGTTGTCCTTGATTCCTGCCAAACCTTCATGCATTTGTTAGGCAATATAAGAGGCATAATCAAAGACCATTGATAAGTGGGGATGTAGAATCTGAACCACCATGAGCATTATGTGGACATGCATTGTTAATTCCTCATCTTCTCCTAGAACCTGGCACAAGGCACTATACATTTTCAAGGCACTATACATTGCAGAGTTGCCATTTTGTTATCTCTTTTTCTTGTAGAATCAATATATAGCTATTCAAGCCTGACTCTTAGATTCCCAATTCAGATTCATACAGGAAAAAGGTTAATTAAAAAGGATATTATCATTCTTCACTTCAGGCTCCACAAACACAGGTGGGTGTACCTATCTTCAGACTCACTGCTTAACAGTAAACCTTACAGTGGATTAAGGACATTCATCCTTATTCTTTTTAAAGTCTTGGGACTTAGGAAGGCTAACCTTAGATTCACTCTTCAAGGAATTAGCAAGATTAATTGCATCCTTTGAATACAATCAAACATGAATACTCTCAGAAACAAAAATTTAAAGATTTAATTTGATTTAAAATTGATGATGAGAACTGCTTATCATAAATCAGACCAGTGCCTAATCCCGGGAAAAGATTCCAATGAGAGATAAATCCATAGAAAAATAATTAATAAGAAAACAAACAAGATCCCAGAGAGAGTGCTTTACAAACTATCCCCACATTCTCACATCTATCCATCAAATTTTCATACTAATACCCAACCCTCTGGGATTACTCACAAGGTTGACTCCTTCCTTGAAGGAAGATCACAAGTAATTGCATAGTTACCTTGTAACCAACATGTTCAGAATGCCTTACAAACTAAACATACAAAAGCATGGACAAAAGCACAAAAAGACACCACAGATCTGAAAAGGGGATTCCACTATATTTTATTAATGCATTTCTACTTCAAAACATTCCAATAGACCAAAGCTTCAAAACCAAACAATAATATCAAGTCTTCTATGTAGCTGTAAATTCACCATCCCTATTACAATGGAGAAAAAACTAGATATAGGAGAAAGGAAAAACAATCCAGTCACCGTCACCTATCTGTCCCCAAAAAATATGTACAACTGCTTCCAACTGAACTGCAAAAATCTAATTTGATTTTCCCTCAAATAATCTACAAAATCATGATCTCCATTCCGAGACCTTTCTGGTGATATATGACACTCCATATTTTGGATCAAATTTGCCCTCTGAAACATTAATCCAACTTTGCCTTCCCGTGCAAATTTCTTTCAAAAGTTTGAAATATTTCAATTTGAATTTAATTACTTTTTCAATAGTTGGACTATTGAAATGAGATAAATTTAACATTAATATTTCCTTTTGCCCAAATTTTATCTCCTTGCGACACTTGTCACTTAGGCTTAATGGCTTAGTGGTTAGATGGTGAGTATCTTTCCTTTAAGCCATTAAGTCAGCCCTTGGATCTTTTTAAACCTGCACACTTTTTAACCCTTTTACCTTTTGAGATGAATTTGATTAAATATTTCACTTTAATCCCTTTTTCCCCAGAATGCACCAGCTTGTGACACTTGTGACTTAGGCTTAATGGCTTAAAGGTTAGATGGTGAGCATCTTCTCTTTAAGCTATTAAGTCAACCCTTGATTTTTTTAAAACTTGCACACTTGTTAACCCATTTGTTGAAAGAAATTCAAATTAAAAAATCATTTCAAATCTACACATCTCACTAGAATCCACCAAGTGTCACTCTTTGATTGGTTTGTAGGTCCACTTGGCACCACATGTTAATGTCTGATTGGTTCCTCTAAACTACACTAGACTTGTGCCACTTGGCGCCTACTCTACACCATGTGGCATCCTCTGATTGGTTGACCGGTCCACTGGGTGCCACTTGGCACTTGTGTCATGTGGACCAATGGCTTATCCTTATCTTCCTTGCAACTTTCTATTCAAGTCATTAATTCATTGGTCGATCTTGATCATCGGCTTGGGATTTGTGCCCAATCTACAAGCCTCTACCAACTCACCTACCACATCATCACTACGTGCCCCACCAAATTTTGGGTTTTCATCCTGCTGGTCATCAGCACAATTTTTGAGGCACCTATGCATGCATGCGCATGCATAGCCTTCTCTTCTTCTTCATATTTATATGTGAGGATTGTTGCATATAAAGACTAGTAAATTCCATTTCCCCACCAATGTGGGACTATGTTTTTGAGAGTTTTTAAAGTATCCTGTGCATTTTTTCCCAAAATATGTGGGCCCCATTGCGCACTTAATAGTCCAACCTAGAGGCCTACCAAATGGCCTCTTGGTTCTTTTACTTATTTCATATATTGAGCCTTTTAGTATATAAATACTAAAACTCCACATGCACAGGCAATGTGGGATAATCCCATTTTCAACATTTCCAAGCTTTTAACCTCTTTTCTATATACCTGCACAACCTCTATTTGAATTGCCTCTTTGTTCTTTGTATTCAAAATGATGCGCAGGCCCCTATGGAATTGGTTTTGTATTTGAAATCATAAAATAAACAACCTCCTTCAGTGCTGCGTGGATTCTGATTTACTTCTCCAGTCAAATGTATTTCAAAATCCCTAGTTTTTAAAATGCTAATTGCACTTACTTGTCAAATTTGCATCCTTCAGTGTCTGCGCAGGGGTCTATGTTGTTCAATCCATGTAGTGTTTGTATTTTTTCCTACACAAGACTTCATTCCAAGTCCTACACAGGGTCATCTTCTTCCCCCTTTTAAATGCATGGCATTCTCCACCTAGCGCAAGCATCCTTTAGCAAAAACATTTTGCAAAACTATTTACAATGCTGCATAGCTTCCTCTCTCATAGCTCGAGCATAGACCAAGCATCTCTTAAGATAAAAAATTGACTTTTCATATTAATAGATATTGCACAGCCTCCATATCATATTTCAATTGTTTATGGTGATTAAAAATACACTAACCTCCTTTGTATACTCTCTATTAACTTCTTGCGTGGATCACATTCTCTTCCTCTTCCCAGTTCAGATGCTGCGTAGGATTTCGTATTGCCAATATTCTGCTATTTCCTCCTGCTATGTGGGCATTGGTACTAGATGTTTCTTTTAAATTTTTCAACATCTCGCATGTGCTACGTAGTGTGTGTGGCAGTCTTGTCATTTGCATGGTTTTAAAACTTTAAAATCCCCCTTTTTGCTGGCTAGGCAACCCTATGAAATAAAGTTTTCTCCCCTTTTAAAAACATTCAAAACAACATCAACATTCCCTCGACTGCATGGACATTGGGAGGTTTGTTATTTTTTAAATGTTTTAAAACCTTCCCCCAAATTCAACGCAAATCATATGCATTATGATTGGCTTTTAAAGAAAAACATTAACTTGCTTTATACCTCCATTTAAAGACAATATGGTCTTCCACTTGGCAATACACCTACCAATAGAACCTTGCCTTCCTTTCAAGATTTCAAAAATTAATTTCCTCAAAAAGGATTCTCAACAAAAGGATTTGTTGATAAGCTTTTAGAAATTTTAAAGTAAATGTGATAGGCCGACAAAAACCAGGAGCCATGACCTTGTACGCATCCTCTTTGTTCGTGCCTTAATAGAAACTCTTGTAAAATGATGTGTACAACCATTCAAAACATAAAAGATACTTGGAATAGTCTCTGACATTTTAGTTACAATCTATCCTCATGAGAATGCAACTGGCGTTGAAGCACAACTCTAACATGTGAACTATTTGACAGAACGTCGAATAGAAGTCATCCCGATGGATTGCAATGACTGTCATTTGCATTATTTGGAAGCTTCCCTACACCCGATGCCTTTTATCCATACATTCACATTCTAATTTTAAAACATTGTGTAATTTGACCATAATGTATCAAACTGGTGGCTTTTACAATCATTTTAACATTTATGCATATTGATCACATTAATGGCATTTGGCTTCAGAAACTGGCCTTAAAAACTGACAAAATCAAGTAACCAGAACATGGCGCTGGGCACACACATTCCCTGGTTAACATTATTTCATACTGCAAAGTTACATCTGATGAAACCCGATAGGTCCAAATATTTTAAAAGGCCAAGTTGCCTATTCAGAACAATTTTGCAAATCACTGTGTCAAATAACAGTGAAACACATCCGGTTTTGACTTTGAAAGCAAGTCAAACGACCTCCTAAAGATCCAAGCTTCTAGACATTGGAAGTATGTGATATGAAGAGCAGGAATTCAGAAAGGCAGCTCATGAAGATCACCTAGATACATTTGGCAGCCCCTCGAAAGTAGCCACTTGGAACTTACAGAAAAGAACAAATGAGAAATAATAATTTCTGCAAATGAAAAGCATCTGGAGAATTGTGCATACAAAACCCTCAGGATCTGAGATCTTGCAAAATTGGATTAAATTTTGTCTATAATGAAAGGGAACCACTTTCCTGATATGAACAATCATGGTATTCAAGATATAACCTCACAAACAGGTCCTCCGACCAAATAGTACAACTGATCTGCATTAAATTGTTAGAAACTGCATATCGAATCGGATTGGCAAACTGGAAAAATGGATTCATCATGGCCTGAAAATATTCATGGTAGCACATATCCATGCCTAAAATATAGGGGAGCATTCAATTTTCCATTCCATTCAACCGGGTATAAAATTGTAAGACCTCAAAGTAGGTCATTCAGAAATTTGCATTTGACAAGTTGGCACACTAATAGAAAATGCAAATAGAATGGGCTTAGCAAACTGGCCAAATAGACTTGTCGTAACTTGAAGATGGATACTCAAGAAGTATTTGAACTCTGCAATGGATTAAAAAAGGAATTTTTTAAATTAGGTCACAAGGTCAAAAGTTACAATTGGTCAAATAGGGCTACTCAGAATTCTAGGTAGAACAAAGAAACAAGATATCTCTAGACGACCAACTTTGAGGGATCAGAAAACCTATCAAACGGAATCTAAATAACTTGGGATTTGAAATATAGGCTCTCTGATATAAATTTTCAACATTCCCCAATGTGGTGAGCCATGAAAATCAATTAGAAGCAAGTTATTCAAATGCAAACTGGGCCCGTTACAACAAATTGACACTTTGGTAGAAATGCAAAATTTGACAGTGCTCAAATCAAGACATCACTAAACAACTCAAAACTTGAAACTGACGAACTGGAATGTCTTCATATGCCTAAAAAAGATTAGTAAACACTTGACATGCATGAAAAACTTTGAAATCTCATCTAGGCAAATAGGCTCAAAAAGCACTTATAGAGGGTCAAAATGCAAATCACTAGTAAAACACTCAAAAATATTTGTTGTATTTTTGAGTACCAATAGTGGCTCTGACTGAGGACACATGCCCCATGTGGGCATGTAGAGAATCCCATAATCTCATGGGTAGAAGCAAACCACCCCAAAACAAATTAGACTTTCTCTTCACTTTCTTTCTTGAAACTCCTCTCTTAGAACTTTTTCTCTCCAAGAACAAGGAACCTTTTATTCGAAAAAAAACACACCACTCAACTGAAGGGAAAGTGACTATACAAAATTTACATTATTTATAAAAAGCCTCCAACCATTTCATAACTGAAATCAACACTTGCCTCTATCAAAAATCTGATTTTATTCTTGGCATACAAATATCAGAATGAAAATGTACTTGTACCGCTGTTGTTCAAATTCACAAGGAATCGTAAAAGTGAAGAATACCTTATTTGCAATTCCTTTCATGCCTTCATAATTTCTTCCATCAGAATCAACATAACCAAAAGTATGAAACTCATCCTTCACATCAGCAAACATCAGAAAATGTGAACCATGACAACGAGGAAATGCATCACCATAAGAACTATCAAAATCCACTTGCATTAACCCCTCATCTTCCGGCTGATCCATAAAGAAACTAAAAGACTCATACTCACATAAGCCATGGATCTCAAAATCTAGAAAAACTTAAAGATGGAAAAAAATATCAACATGTTCCTCAAAACATGGATTGGAAACCTCTTCCACTTGCAAATCACTCACACACTTACAAGGAACCAGCTGATCATCACCATAGTCCTGCTTACTACATGGAACAATGAACCCCTAAAATGCATATTCAAACTCATAATCATTTTTATCCTAGGAAGAGATACATTCTGATTTTTTACTGCATACTGACACATTTTGAACATTAAAATAAGAATAAGTCAAATATGAAAACTCAATGCATTCCTCAAAAAGTGGATTAACAACACCATGTTTTTCTCCCATATGGACATGGAAACAAAGAGATGGTTGATCTGTATCAATGTCCTCATCAAATACATCATTAGTAAAAACTTTGAAAAAATTAGCACCCCTGCTATCATAATCACTGTCATAATCATTTTTAGCATATGATTCAAAATCAGAGATGTCATTATAAGTATATTCAACATCTCTATCCATAGGCAAAGAAGTAGATGGAAAATTTATACTACCTTCTTCACACGGAGGATATGGGAAAGGACACCAATCATCCTCAAGTTTCTCATCATGTGTAATATTTTCATTACACAAACAAACCATATGCTTGAATTGATCATCATTAAATGAAGGGATTTCAAAAACACATTCATCTAGCACTTTACTCTTTGACTGAAAAGATACAACTAACTGATCATCATTCTGATTTTCATCCATAATATCATCATAAAGTTACAAGATAGTATCATACTCCATATCATAAGGAAGACCATCATTTACTATCCCTCTTTCCTTAAGTTTTGACACCAAATCCACTTTACAGCTCTTGATACCAAACTCATTTGCATCATGCTGATATAAAAGATTATTTTCAGAATTGGTGAAGATACTCTTACCTTCACATGATGATTTGCATCTACTTTCATGAATTCTCTTATCCTCCCATGCTATACTCGGCTCACACAACGAATCAACTTATTCCAACATATCATTATCTTGCGAGACATAGGTTTCAACATCCCCTTGATCCTCATAAGAGTGTAAAACATATACATCCTCTTCAGCATTCAAAACATTGTTAGTACCATTGCATCTAGGATCAAAATGAGAGGGTGTTTCTGATATAAATTTGTAAGGAAAATATTCATTGAGAAAGCCATCATCATAAGTATTTGAAACATCATTCATTGCTACCATTTCTTGGACATATGTATTTCCATCTTCATTAGAAGTTTCTTCCGTATGCAACAAAGGATTATTAACCATACATCTATTCAATTCTGACTTCAATACCTGATTAGAAACCAAAGTAGATGTATCAATACACCTACTTGGAGCTGCAAACTTTTCACAATACTCTTGTCCATTCTCAAATGTATTTTTCTGGCAAATCCCTCTAGAGAAATGGTTCTTTGTCAATCCGTACTTGGCATTGTTTTAAATCTCTATTGCTGTCCTAAAAGCTTGATGTAAAGTCTTAGGTTCCTTATCTCTCAACCTCTAACTCATATTCTTGTCAAATGTATCAAAGTAAAAATTCATGGCATATTTGTTAGAAATATAAATTAAAATTAAAAATATAGGGAAAGAATCCAAGAGAGTATGCAATGGAAAAGATTTACCAAATGCACAGAGAGAGAGAGAGAGAGAGAGAGAGAGAGAGAGAGAGAGAGAGAGAGATCAACCAAAAGTACACCAAAATGCTCCAAGAACCAAGGCAAGAACACAAGGATTTGGAAGGGGAAAAACAAGAAAAAACCCTTGTGAGAAATATGAATATGGCTCAAAGCCTAAATAATGAGAGCAATAAGCTCATTACAGTATTGAAATAATGAGAATAAGAGAAGAGAGAAGAAATCTAACTTAGAATCCCTATGGGAACCCTAGAACCCTAAGAAGTGTGTGAGAGCCATCTCTTAAGTAGAGATGAGGGGAGGATTTTGCATGTAACTCACATACTCTATGTGTGCCACATTCATATTTGGTGTGTGCCATGTGTAGGAATCCTCTTAAGGAGGAATATGTAATTTCCTTTATTAAAGGAATTACAAATATAAGACAAGACCTTGGTATATATTTTAATTACATTGTTACCAAGGAAAGATTAATTCTAACATCCCCCTTTAATATTTACTGGGGGAGATGAGATCAATAGGTATCACACCCAAATGTCTACAATGATTTTAAGATGTTTCTTTTGAAAGAGTCTTTAGAAGATTGTTGATAGCTTGATCATCATGTATTTCTGCAACTAGATCGTTGGAGCTTGAATGGTACATAGGAATGTTTTCTAAGTGGATAGCACTTTGACAATATAAAGATGTAATTGCTTGTAGAGGGGGGCCCAAATCTTCAAGTGACCATTGATATTCTTGAGACGCATTTATGCATTATGTATATTCATTTGCAGTAGAACATAGAGGTGGAGCATGATCAACACCTGAGCCTACTATAAGGAAAGAACCACTAGTAGATTGCCCATCATTGGGATCACCTAGTGCTAAATCAGTAACACTTTGGAAATAAAAATCATATTGTGAATCATCAATCATATAATCAGGAATGCAATCTTCAGTTGCATAAAACAAATCTGTAACGTATTCATCATAATATGAAACAACAAGAGGAGGAGAGATACCATAATTAACCTCCAAAACAATAATAGGATTAGTACCACCATTATGAATTTCATCTTGATTAATGCACATATCTTTCAAAATAACATTAAGAAAGTTAGAGATAATTTCCTCTTCTTGTTCAAGAATATCATCAACATGAGAGAAAGAATCATCAAATTACATTGCATCATAAGGAGAGAGAATATAATCATTTTGAGTAGGAAGATAATAATCAAGAGGGTTATTCCAAAAGTAGCCTTCATCATAATATTCATCCCAAATAGTAGTACCATCATAGTGAGAATTAGACATCCCATTACGAATATCAAAAGCTTGACGAGTGTTATGATTATGAGAATTTTGAGTATTCAGATTAGATGAATTCTCATGTTTTAGTTTCTTAAAACAAGTATTTATCACATGACCATCTTTCCCATAATAATTACAATGAGGTCTATTAGAATTGTTATGATAATCATTATTATGATTATGACTATTAGATCTATTGTTATGAGATCTAGACAAGAAAGAATGTTCATTAGATTTCATTAAGCCAAATTAAATCAACTTAGCCTCTTCTTGACGTAAAATTTGTTGAAATATAGCATAAGTTAATTGAGATGCTAACAAAGGAAGAGCTAATTGAGAATGTATATTAGTTATAAATTGTTGAAATTGTCTAGGAAGACAATTTTTTTAAATGATATGAATTAACCAAATTTTAGATAAAGTAACTCCTAAACCAGTTAATTGACTTCGAAAAAAATCAAACTTAAGTAAAAATTCATCCATAGTTAATAAATTCATATACCTGAGATCCTCCAATTGATCTTGGAGTTGAATCTTTTGAGATTCAGTTGCACTATCAAAGGTGTTTTTCAAAATAGTCCATGCTGCATGTGCTTTAGTACAATGGGCAATTAATACATATAAATCAGGATGCAAAGAAATGCCTATAAGGCCCAAAGTCTCATCATTTTTCTCATTTGAAGCATTAATATCTGCCTTAGAGGCAATAGTAGCGGGAACATAAGCTGTACTAGTTGCCACATTAAGAATATGTTTAAAGCTAAAAATAAAGGTTATATGAGACTTCCAAGCGTGATAATTGGAACTTGTTAATTTAATTTCTGGAATTAACATCGAAATGATGAATTAAAATAAACTTAAATACAAGTTACATAATATAAAAATGAAGCTAGAAAGCCAATTTAACATGATTAATAAACACTAATATGCAAGAATTTTTAACTATTGAAAAAATTTAAATTTTTTTTTAAAAGATGAAAAAAAATGTTAGAGCAATAAAATAATGAGTTAGCTATAGAATAAAGTTTATAATGATAAAGTGGAATTGAGATTAAAATGATATAGAGAAATATGAAGTGAGTGAAAATGTAAACCAGTTTAACTTTTTTGTTAAAAGATTTAAAAATAATTTTATGGGTTAAAGTATAATTTTAAGAAAAATAACTATGTGAATTAAAAGGACATACAAATATGATAAATATAAGAATGAAATGATTAAACTCAAGGAACCCTGCATAAACCAAATTAAAATTTAGATTATTCATGCAAAAAAAGAGTTAGAATAATGAATTGGACAAGAAATTAAATTTAAAAATGAGTGAAATGATGAAAAATACTGCAAGAATCAGAGGAAAATTATTTAAAAACTCTGCAGCCTGCAAAGATAAACAAATGTTAAAATAATGATAGAGCATGCAAAGAATATAATATTAAATAGCTGACAAAGACAGAGATAAATAATTACACCATGTAAAAAACTCAAGGATAAGACAGAGGGAAATAGCTCGATAAACTTCCTGTGAAGAGAGGTTGAAGCAGCGTTAGAAGCTGCTGAGAAGCTGTGCTAAGAAGGAGGGCAGCTTCCTCCACTAGTTGCTAGGCTGCGTACAGGGCTGAGAGAAAGACAAAAAGAAGTGCAAAAAGGATTAAAGGTTGTGCTAAAGGAATAACATAAACGATGCGCAAGGAAATAAACTATGTTATGAGGCACAAGGCATTACAAAGAAAGTTGCGATGGGATTAGAGAACAACAATTGCACAAAGAATGAAAGGATGAGAGAATTATAATGCAACACTATGAAATGAATGAGGATGATATAAAAATATATTTTAATAGCTTTGAAATGCCAAACATGAAATTATAGATACAACATAAGAGTTGTGATTAATACAGAGAGTAAAATATGTTTAAACAACAATACTGAGACAAATAAATATGTCAAATTATGGGGGACATAACTTTTAAATGAACCATTGAATGTTTCCAATTTTCGGATATGTGTTAAAATACCTAATTAACTAGCACCCCACTGAAGCGATTTTCAAAATGATGTATAGTTTGAAAGTTATGAATGCCTGAGTGCAGGTCTATAAATCTATCTTAAAAAATGACGGTCAGATAAATGTTTAAATGGTTTGCATAAAAGGAAAAATATATATAAAAAAAAGAGAGATTAAGAAATAGAGATAGATAAATATGTTTGAAAAACTGCAAAGTATTAGAATATAGATTTTTGAGAATAAAATACAAATATATATGGAAATAACAGAGATAAGCCTACACCAAATGTTAGAGAAATATAGTGAAATCTAAAAAAAAAATGAAGATAAAGCCTACAGATTATTAGAGAGAAAAAAAATGTCAAATCCCTTGCAGTTGCCCGACAGAGGGATTGATTACTACTTTAAAAAAAACTTGAAATAGATATGAATAGACTTAGATTTGCAAAAAGAATGATGAAAATCTCTGCAAACAAGAGTTAGATCAACAAAACACTGATGTCTTCTCCTCAACAAAGATATCTTTCAACTATTCATGCATGCAACACTCAAACAAGGATTAAACTAGCTCTGATACCATGTTATATAAGAAATATAAAGTAAAATGAAAAAGATAGGGAAAGAAATCAAGAGAGTATGCAATGGAAAAGATTTACCAAATGCAGAGAGAGAGAGAGAGAGAGAGAGAGAGAGAGAGAGAGAGAGAGAGAGATTTTCCTTCAATAGATCAACCACAAGTACACCAAAATGCTCCAAGAACCAAGGCAAGAACACAAGGATTTGGAAGGGGAAAAATAAGAAAAAACCCTTGTGAACAATATGAATATGGCTCAAAGCCTAAAGAATGAGAGTAATAATCTCATTACAATATTGAAAAAATGAGAATGAGAGAAGAGAGAATAAATCCAACTTAGAATCCCTATGAGAACCATAGAACCCTAAGAAGTGTGTGAAAACCATCTCTTAAGTAGAGATGAGTGGAGGAGTTTACATGTAACTCCCATATTCTATGTGTGCCACATTCAGATTTGGTGTGTGCCATGTGTAGGAATCCTCTTAAGGAGGCATGTCTAATTTCCTTTATTAAAGGAATTACAAATATAAGAAAAGACCTCGGTATATATTTTAATTACATAGTTACCAAGGAAAGATTAATTCTAACAATATTCCAGAGGCATATTTACAAGGCATATTTCAAACATGAAATAGAACCAACAGTGGCTCTCTCTAAGGATTTTTAAATGCCAGGTTATAACAAGAACCATAGATCTCTGGGGAGGTAGACCACAAACTAGACTAACCTATTACTGTAAACAAACACACAATAGAAAACAAACACACCTATACATACAATACATACTACTGTGCATGGAAAAGAAGAACTAATTGAAGAAAATTTTCAGGAATTGTCCATGCACTGGCAATTCCTGTTCTTCATCATCTAGAATCTTTAGGAAATAAGAATCTTTTCCAAAGATCTAGGATATGACAAAAGTCCCTATCTATAATGATTCAAACTTCTTATGTTTTCCTTTGTCTTTAGCCCTGGTATTCCATTGCAAGACAAAATCACCAGGCTGAAATTTTCTCTCATCTACCCTTCTGTCAAAAAGATAGTTCATTTTTTGTTGCAATTTGATTTTCTCTCTATGGCTTTCTCTCCTTATTTCATCCAATTCTACCAAGTGAACCATCCTTTCATCCATAGGTTTAGAAACTTCCATCTCTTCATCTTGGATAAATTTATAAATTGGGAGCAAATTTTTGACAAGCATTCTTGACTGAACACCATAAACCAACTCAAAGGGAGATTTTCCAATGGCCTTCTTCATAGTGATCCTATTATCCCAAAGGGAAATTTTTAATTTAACATGCCAAGCTCTCTTATTTCCTTCCAAGGTCTTTTTTAAGATTTGTAAAATACTCTTGTTACTGGATTTTGCCTGACATTTTTCTTAAGGGTGGTATGGAGATGAATAATACAAAACAATTTCCATATCAAAGAAAAAGTTAGTAAATTATTTAGATCTGAAGCACATGGCATTATCCATCACCAATTTAAGGGGAACACCAAATCTTGTAATTACATTATTTATCAGAAAGTCAATAACCACAGTGCTTGTTTCTCTCTTAGTTCGGATTGCCTCTACCCATTTTGTAAAATAATCAGTTATCAGCAGAATTCAACTATGCCCCCCACTTGATTTCTCAGCAAACTCTCCTATGAAGTCCATTCCCCACATAACAAAGGGAGCCTCTGCTACTACAGGGTTTAACAATAATGCTCCTGAATATTTCATCTTGCTTGAGAATATTTGGTGTGGCTCACATTTCCTCACAAATGTGTAACCATCTTGAAACAAACAAGGCCAATAGTATCCAACCCTTAGAATTTTATGTATTATTTACCTAGCAGAATAGTGCCCTCCACAAATTCCAGCATGTATTTCTTTCAATACTTTCTCAAATTGACCTTTGTTAAGACACAATAACAAGATCCCATCCCTTTTTTTCAAGAATAAATCACCATGCAACAAAACATATTTTTGATATTGAAATCTCAAACTCCTCCTTTGGTTGTCATTCAAGTTATCTAGACATCTAGCATTTTTTAGAAAATATACAATATTGGCATACCAGGGTTGCATTTAAATACTTGTCAAACAATTCTCATTTGTATCAACACTATTAACTTGGACCAAATCCAAATTTTCTTCTATCATCAACGTTGCCAAGCCTAGTCCTCTCATGAATTTAGTGATATGGATATCTAGATCAAACTCTTGAATATTATTTATCCATTTACATCTTTTTCCTGCTACTTCATTACAAACAAAGATGTCCTTGACAACAGCATGAAGAACATAAGCATTTACCTTTATGTATACTAGGTAGGGTCTAAAAGCTTTGACTTCCTTTACCAGATCATAGGCTTGTTTCTCCATCAACTGATAGTTTAACTCAGCTGACTGCAATGACTTTCTAAAAAATGCAATGGGATGTTCAAATCCTTCACCATCCTTTTGTAAGAGGACTGTTGCAATAGTGTGAAAAGAATCAAAGGTAAACAAGGAAAAGGGCTTGGTGTAATTAGGGGATACAAGGACTGGTGCTTCTTGAATAGCCCTTTTAATTTTATCAAAAGTTGATTGTGCCCCTTGGTCCCATTCAAACTTCACATTTTTCTTCAGCAGTTGGACAATAGGTTTAACTAGTTCTGAAAAGTTGGCAATAAATCTCCTAAAAAAATTAATTTACCCTAGAAATGATTGTATACCTTTTAGGTTCTTGGGAGCAAGTACCTTTTGGATGGCTTCAACCCTTTCAAGATCTATCCTTACCCCCTCCTTTGATACAATGTGTCCCAAAAGTTTCCCCTCAGTAACAGAAAAGTGACACTTTTTTGGGTTTAGAGACACTCCATATTCCAGTGCTTTTATCATGACCTTTTCCAAGTGATTGCAATGATCCTCTGCTCTTTTTGAGAAAGTTGTCAAATCATCTTGGTACACTACCATCATAACATCTATAAGGTCTTTGAAAGCTACATCCATAGCCCTTTGAAAAGTTGCACTAGCATTTTTCAACCCACATGGCATACAAGCATACACATAAGTGCCCCGAGGGGTAGTAATGTTAGTAATAACTAAGAGGGGGGGTGAATCAATGGCCTTAACAATTTATCCAATTTAAAACTTTAATCCACCAATCAGTACTTCTCAAATTATTAAGTACCTACAAGATGTATGGCTTTGAAATATTTGAAACAAATAACTGTCTGTCGATTTACCTTGTCTGTCCTTATTCTCCTTGATAACCGATAAGCAGTAAAATTTATTTAACGATACTCAGTAAATATGTAGAGTATACCAGTCAATCCATAAATGCATATGCAAAATGTAAAATAGTAAAGTAATAAACCATACACATATAACACAAGTATTTTAACATGGAAACCTTGTGAAGGGAAAAACCACTGGGACCGGTACCCCAAATTTTCACTCTTCTAAAGCGAGCCCTGTTAGGAGCCAACCCTATTAAAGGTTACAAACACACTATTAAGTGCGACCTTATTAGAGATTTTCAATACATAGGTTGTCACTAAGTATCTAACATCTACGCTACCATCTTTGAATTAGTCTCATAATTGTCAATAGGCTTTATGCAAATCTTACTACCATCCTTGAATCAGCCTCCTTCTTAGACTATCAATAGGCTTTAGCTAAGACCGGTGCTACTATCATGAGTCAACCTTCTGGTAATCTATTACGATATACCTCAGCTACAAAAGACTGTTAAGTCCTGCTCTGTTAAGAGACTTAATGCTTCAATGGTTAAACTGAAACAAAATGACCTATTTCTAATGCAACTGAATTGCAGATTTTTAGATCTATTTACTTACACTATCTTTCTGGTCAATGTATTAATACAATTCCTTTTTACTTAACTCTTTCTTCTTTTTGATGTTGTGTTTTTCTGTCTGTCGATGTCTATAGAATTCTTTAGCTCTCCCTCAACTTGATTGATCAGGACTGCATGAAGTTAATCCTTCATCAGTTTCTCTTCAGCATCTTCTATCAGTTCTCTCCCTTGTGTATCTGATTGATTATTGACCACCACGGAGAATGAATTATGCTTGTCTCTTAAATAGACATAATATTCCTCATTTCTTGGTTCTTGATTCTTGGCATGAAAAACAATCCAGCCAAATTGATTTATGGCTTTAACTCCTGATTTATCTCGTAGTTATCTTCTTGCCAACTATGTAAATCATCTTTAAATCACTTACTTAACTATGGTCAAATAAAAAAAATCAAACAACCAGTTAATTCTATCTTTTACCTCTGCTAGCTAGATATTTTGTCATTTTCTGATCTCTCTATTCTGTCGGTCAATTCTACAGTTCGTCGCCGGTGACAATTGCCAGTTTTGTTGGTGTTACTTTAGTTAGCTTTGGGATCTCTGTTCATTGGGCATCATTGGATCTTTTTCATTGGGAAACACTATTTTTATCTCATCGGGCATGCTTTGATTCTGCTTCATCGGGCAATACTATCTTCTTCTTGTCGGGTATCACTATGACTTTTATCTTTGTCTTTACCGATGGCGTGCACTCTGCCGGTGTATTCTGTCACTTAGTGAATACTTGACTTTTACGCATTGTTGAAAGTATAACCTCTATTCCATTTATTCTCTGAAGTCTTTGGCATTATGTGTATGACCATACAAATGATATCAAATTGACATCAATGACAATACAAACTATTAACTAGTTTAATGTCTTGCATCATCTTCAACTTAGTATAGTCAACCATTTAATCAGTTACATGTCATCAATCTCTCCCTTTGGCATTGATAGCAACATACTATATTATCACACTATACTATTTCTAATATAATATGAAATACAGTTGTTGAGATTCATTAAATTACCAAACATTTTATTTTGATAACCGATAAAATGTCTGACCACCGGTAAGCTCTGTGTAAGCTTAGATTTGATTCTTGCAGCTTTCTTTTTTTTCTTTTTTATGATGTGTTGTGACCTCTATTGGTGTCAATTTTTTGTACTGTTTTGCTTCTTTGATGTCTCTGTCTTTTGTTTACAACTTTTATACAAATTCTCTCCCTTTGGATATGATCTTTCCCTATTTGGAGTAATCTGATAATGAATAGTTTCTGATGATAATATGAAAACATTCTCTCCCTTTGAAAACAATGACAAACAAATATTTTACAAATATCTGACATTCTATCAACCAATTTCTTCTTTCCATAATATATTCCTTGAATTTCCCTTATCCATTATCAATATAACAATCTACTCTAGTGCTTGATTATGATATATACCTTTCTATATATAGATGTAGCTTTGAAGTTTAGCTTATGCATGCATTAGTTTTGAATGATATTCTGATAATATATTGCTGATGCAACTGTCAGTCCTTTTACTGACTGTTGGACATGGGTTTTACCCCTAGTCTTTTTCTCAGGTACTCAAATCTATCCTTTGGCAATGGCTTGGTGAAGATATCAACCAATTGTTCTTTTGATTGCACATATTCAAGTATAACTTCTTTCTCTTGAACTTGTTGTCTTAAGTAATGATACTTGATGGCAATGTGTTTAATCTTCGCATGCATGACTGGAATTTTAGAAATATTTATTGCACTAGTGTTGTCACAATAAATAACTACTATTTTTTTGGTCTTCATATGCATACCTTCAAGCAGCTGTTTGATCCATGCAATATTTGAGCAGTTTGCAGCAGGAACAACATATTATGCTTCTGTAGTAGACTGAGAGATGCATCCTTGCTTCTTGCTAATCCATGTGACAAGTCTATCACCCATAAAGAATGCTCCTCTAGTTGTGCTCTTTCGGTCATCAAGATTTCTAGCCCAATCAGCGTCGGTAAACACTTTTAGTTCAAATTTGCCTTCTCTTCTATACCATAAGCCAAATTCCTTAGTATTCTTCTGATATCTTAGTATTCTTTTCACATCAGTTATATGTGATTCCCTAGGGTTAGCAGAAAATCTAGCAACAATTCCTACTACATGTGCAATATCTAGTCTAGTGTGTACAACATACATGAGTTTTCCTATCATTGATCTATATATAGTCTGATTTACCTCTGTTGTCTTGTCTTCCTTTGTTAATTTGCATCCAGTAGCCATCAGTGTTCCAACAGATTTGGAATCTTCCATCTTGAATCTTTTCAGAACTTCTTTGATGTATTTGGACTGAGTAATGAAAATACCTTCACTTTGTTGAATGATCTGCAGACCAAGAAAGAACTTGATCTCTCCAAACATAGACATCTCAAATTCCTTTCTCATATCACCAGCAAATGATTTGCATAGCATATCATTTCCTCCAAATATGATGTCAACAAATATTTCAGCAATCAAAGTGTTAGCATTAGTATCTTCTTTCAAATAAAGATTACTATTCTCACTAGTACTTATGAATCCAATACCTATTATATAGGAATGAAGTCTTTCATACCAGGCTCTGGGAGCTTGTTTTAATCCATACAAGGCTTTGTGAAGTCTACATACCATGTTCATTTTGTCTGGATCTACAAACCCTTCTGGTTGTTTAATGTATACTTCTTCTTCAATTATTCTATTTAGGAATGCTGACTTGACGTCCATTTGATATACTTTGAATCCTTTGTATGCATCATAAGCAAGTAGAATTCTCACTCCTTCTAGCCTAGCAATGGGTGAAAAGGTTTCTCCATAGTCTATACCTTCCTCTTGTGCATACCCCTTGCATACTAGTCTTGCTTTGTTCCTTGTGACTTCTCCATTCTCGTTCAGTTTGTTCTTGAATATTCATTTTGTACCGATGTCATTTCTTGTCATCTGGTCTTGGCTCAAGTGACCATGTCTTGTTCTTCTCAATCTGTTCAATCTCATCATTCATAGAACTTATCCATTCTTCATTGTCTAGTGTAGCATTGACAGATTTTGGTTCAAACTCACAAATTAGGCAAGTTGAGTTTAAAGACTTACTTCTTATTCTTGTACCAGCTTTCTTATCTCCTATGATCTAGTCCTCTGGATGGTTCCTTCTTACATATCTTGCAAGTATAGGTACAACTCTTTGCATATCAGCTTGATTTTCATTACCTTACACATTATCTTGATCATTATCCTGATCGTCGGTATCAACATTCTAACCGTCGATTTCAACATTCTGTTTTTGTAGATTTATGTACTATTGCTCAGGTAGAGTTGTGGGTTCTTCATAGTATACAAAATTGTTGTAGTCTTCTGGTTCTTTTGTGCTTTCTACCTCATTATTTTCTACAAACTCATCAATCTTTACATTTTCACTCTAGACTATTTTTTTATAAGCCTTGATTAGACATTTAAAAGCTTTGATTTTGGTAGAATACCCCAGAAAAATACCTAGATCACTTTTGGCATCTAGCTTTCCATTTCTTTGATCTTTTAAGACATAACATTGACTACCAAAAATTTTGAAGTAACTTACATTGGGTGTTTTACCATACCATAGCTCATAAGGAGTCTTCTTTGAGTCCTTTCTTAATTGTACTCTGTTAAGTGTGTAGAAAGCATTGCTAATAGCTTCCCTCCAGAAGATTTGAGTGATGTCCTTTTCTATCATAAGTGTTCTTGCACAATCAACTATAGATCTGTTCCTTCTCTCAGCAATCCCATTTTGTTGTGGTGTTCTTGGTGCAGAAACCTGTCTTTTTATACCATGCTCATTACAGAAATTAGTGAACTCATCTGATATAAATTATCCTCCCCTATCTGATCTCAAAAATTTCAGATCCTTACCACTTTGTTTTTCTACCATAGCCTTATACCATTTAAACATCTTAAATGCTTCAGATTTTTCTTTTAAAAATATGACTATCATTATTCTAGAGTAATCATCAACAAAGAGGATAAAATATTTATCTCCATAATAGCTCTTAGCCCTCATAGGTCCACATAAATTAGTATGGACTATTTCTAGAATATCATCAGATGTATGGGTTTTGCTTTTAAAACTAGACTTTGTCATTTTACCTTTTTGACAATTTTTACACATGATGTTGTCTGGCTTTGTCATCATCGGTAAGCCTCTTACACTTCTTTTCCTACTTATCTACATCATGTTGTCAAAGTTCACATGACCCAACCTTTTGTGCCACAACCATATGTCTTTGTTTCTAGTCATCAAGCAAGTGGGGTAAGTATCATTTAGATAGAATAAATTACCTTTGGTCTATTCACCCGTACCAATCAGTGTTCCTAATTCATTGAAGATATTTGCCTTCTTGTTCTCAAATGCTACTTTTATGACTTGAATTATTCAGCTGAGAAACACTCAATAGATTATAATTCAATCCTTTTACCCAATAAGCATTTTCGCATTTAATCAGGTTATTCAACATTACCATTCCTTTACCTTCAATTTGACAAGGAGAATCATTTCCCATTCTTACTGTACCACCTTTATATTATTCAAAAGTGTTAAAATTTTCTTTGTCACCACTCATATGGTGAGTGCAGCCACTATCTATAATCCAGATATCATTTTTACTAATCTTAGATATGAGCGCAGTTTCTTCATACCTTTATTCTTCATCTGAATCATCCCTCATAGCTACAAACACTATCTCAACATCATCATCTAGTTTGGTGTTAGTATCTTCATCTTTGCAAGTAGCTAGATAGCTAGCCTTCTTTCCTTTGTCCTTGTAATCTTAGGTATCACTTCTTTCTGATCATCGGTAACCTCTGTAATCTTTGTTATCACCTTTGTCAGACTTCTTCTCAAAAGATCTATTATCACTTTTGTCATCTTTTCTTTTGGGACATCTAGCAGCAAAGTGTCCAATCTCTTTACAATTAAAACATACAAGTGGTAACTTGCCTTTGTATTTACCTTTGCCTCTTAGAATTCTTCTTTCCATGAGTGCTTCAATTTCATCTAGATCTAAACTTGGTAAGACACTATTATCAAAGTTATTCATCTCAAATGTAATCAATCTACCAATCAGGCTATCAAGAGTGACTGTATTATTTGCTACTACTCTAATTTCTTGAATAGAAAAGACTCTAATAGCATATATAGGCAATAGGGTTCTTACGATTTTACTTACCACTATCTCCTCTTCAAGTGTACCTCCAACACCTCGTATAGCATTGACTACTTCTTTTATTCTTATGTTGTACTATGTGATATTTTCACCTTCTTTCATTTTGAGATCATCAAACTTTCCTCTAAGGCTTTCTACCTTGGCTCTCAAAACATTTGCATCACCACCATGTACAAGTTTCAACTTGTCCCATATTGTCTTTGCATTTTTGCAATCTTTGACATCCTCAAATTCAGCATTAGAGAGTGAGGCTGAAAGCTCTATAACCATGTAGTTATGTTCATGCTTTACTCTCAATTTATCCACTATCAATGGTCCTGTAGGAAACACATATTCAATTTCTAAGTATTGAGTAATATCATTTCCAATACATGATAAGTGAAGCTTTATCCTGCTTTTCCATGAAGCTAAGTTGTCCTTGTTAAACTTGGGCACATCTCGTCTGTTCATCTTGTGATCTTTCACTTAGGTCTTGAAACCTTCCTTCTAAGTACACAAGCTTTGATACCAATTGTTAGTAATAACTGAGAGGGGGGGTGAATAAGTGGCCTTAATAATTTACCCAATTTCAAAATTTAATCCACCAATCAGTACTTCTCAAATTATTAAGTCCCTACAAGATGTATGCCTTTGAAATATTTGAAACAAATAACTGTCTGTCGGTTTACCTTGTCTGTCCTTATTCTCCTTGATAACTGATAAGCAGTAAACTGTATTTACCGATACTTAGTAAATATGTAGAGTATACCATTCAATTCATAAATGCATATGCAGAATGTAAAATCATAAAGTAATAAACCATACACACATAACACAAGGATTTTAACATGGAAACCCTTTTAAGGGAAAAACCACTGGGACCGGTACCCCAAATTTTTACTCTTTTGAAGTGAGCCCTGTTAGGAGCCAACCCTGTTAAAGGTTACAAACACACTGTTAAGTGAGACCTTGTTAGAGGATTTTCAATACACAGGTTGTCACTAAGTATCTGGCATCTATGATACCATCCTTGAATCAGTCTCATGACTATCAATAGGCTTTATGCAAATCTTACTACCATCCTTGAATCAGCCTCCTTCTTAGACTGTCAATAGGCTTTAGGTAAGCCCCGTGCTACTATCATGAGTCAACCTTCTGGTAATCTGTTAGGATATACCTCAGCTACAAAAGACTCTTAAGTCCTACTCTATTAAGAGATTTAATGCATCAATGGTTAAACTAAAACAAAATGACCTATTTCTAATGCAACTAAATTGCATATTTTTAAATCTATTTACTTACACTATATTTCTGATTAATGTATAAATACAATTCCTTTGTACTTAACTCTTTCTACTCTATGATGTTGTGCTTTTTTGTCTATCGGTGTCTGCAGAATTATTTAGCTCTCCCTCACCTTGATTGATCAGGACTGCATGAAGTTAATCCTTCATCAGTTTCTCTTCGACATCTTCTATCAGCTCTCTTCCCCGTGTATCTAATTGATTATTGACCACCACAGAGAATGAATTATGCTTGTCTCTTAAATAGACATAATATTCCTTAATTCTTGGTTCTTGATTCTTGGCGTGAAAAACAATCTAGCCAAATTGATTTATGGCTTTAACTCCTGATTTATCTTGTAGTTATCTTCTTGCCAACTGTGTAAATCATCTTTAAATCACTTACTTAACTGTGGTCAAATAAAAAAAATCAAACAACCAGTTAATTCTATCTTTTAGCTATGCTAGCTTGATATTTTTTCATTTTCTGATCTCTCTATTCTGTCAGTTAATTCTACAGTTCGTTTCCGGTGACAACTGCCAGTTTCATTGGTGTTGCTTTAGTTAGCTTCAGGATCTCCGTCTGTCAGGAATCATTGGATCTTGTTCATCGGGCAACACTATTTTTAGCTCGTTGGGCATCCTTTGATTCTTCTTCATCGAGCAATACTATCTTTTGCTCGTCGGGTATCACTGTGACTTTTATCTCTGTCTTTACTGATGGTGTGCACTCCGTCGGTGTATTCTGTCACTTAGTGAATACTTGACTTTTATGAATTGCTGAAAGCATAACCTCTATTCCATTGATTCTTTCAAGTCTTTGGCATTATGTGTATGACCATACAGATGATATCAAGTTGACATCAATGATAATACAAACTATTAACTGATTTAATGTCTTGCATCATCTTCAACTTAATGTATTCAACCATTTAATCAGTTACATGTCATCAAGTAAATGTTGTTTTGAATTGCTCAAATTCTTTAACCAACACTTGATTGTACCCTAAGAATCCATCCATCATAGATAACAAATCACACCAAGTGACTTTATGCAACATAGCCTCCATGTTAGGTAGTCCATAATTATCCTTCAATGAGGCTACATTCAAATTTCTGAAATCAACACACAACCTTATATCCCCATTTTTCTTTCTTACTGGGACTAAGTTGGAAACCCAAGATGAATGTCTAATAGGCTTGATTATGCCTGCATCTCTCAGCTTCATCAATTCTACCTACATTTTGGTAGCCAACAATGGATTTATTAGCCTCTATTTTTGTCTGAATGGTTTAATACTCTCTTTCAAAGGGATATCATGCTGAAATAAGCCCTTTCTATAGGCTTTCAAATCCTCATATGACCATGCAAAAACATGTTTATATTTCTTTAGCAATTTTATCAAATTTTGTCTCACACTTTTGTCAAATTTTTTTACCAATGTAAACTAATTGGGGAGATGTTTTAGATCCCAAATTAACTTCCTCTAACTCTCCCACTTTGGCATTGGACTTCTGAGTCATATAATTTTCATTTATGCTGAACAGACCTTCCAATTCAACCAACCGTTTGGGAATGTGATTAGTATCCAATTGGATGACTTCTTGATCAAAGATATACTCCTTATTGTCCACAACTGATATTAGAGAATCATAATCAATTTTTTGACCATCATATTGATCCACACACTGGATAAACCTAAGTATATCATCATCATCCTCAAATACTTGCCAATTATGAATATTGTCTAGAACTGCAGGCCTACTTTTAATTTCAATCAGAGACATACCAGTAAGAGTAGCATCATTATTTTTTAGGGCAACATTTGCCAGGAAATCTGCCATTATGTTATTGGACCTCTCTACCCATAAGATATTGAAAGCATCAAAGAATTCTATCTTATCAGAGATACCATAATTGTACAATTTTAGTCTATCATCTTGTTGGTTAACAGATTTGTCTTCGAAGAAAATGATTACAAATTGACCCCAAAATGCCCAAATAAGAAGACACAACCAGCACCAATAGTTGGGTCACTTCGCTATTGAAGAGCGTAAGCGCCCTCTGAATTATCCGGGTACAGCTCCCCGTATATGATTTACAATGAATAAGTTTACACTAAAACTGGTAATGCTTTTAACCTGAAAGCAATAAAGGTTTACAAACTTCTATTTGTAAACACAAAATAGAAGCAGAAGATTTAACCAACTGGAAAGAAAACTAACACTAAAAACTACAAGAAAACATCTACCTAAAAACTGCACTACAGGAAGAAACTGAGAAAGAAAGAAGAAATATCCTTTCCAAATACACAAACAGCTACAGCACAAAGTCCATAGATGATCATTTTGATGATCATAAATACAGGTATGCATTCAAAAGAAATTGATATCATTCGAAGATGAACATCAATCAGGAAGTGAGCGTCTAAAATCAAAGTTTTAATATGCAAACATTCCTTCTCTGAATGTAGAAAAACAAAAAAGGCTATGTTGTGCCTGTACATTAATCATTATCTAGAAAATAATATTTACCCTACTCTGCATTACAACTAAAATCTATTTCCTTCCCCGGCACAAAGTCTCGGGTTTGGAAAACTGGAAGAATAAAACCCTCTGCA
>MU223910.1:1448168-1477112 GCA_018584345.1 Thuja plicata | reverse complement strand
TATATATATATATATATATATATATATATATATATATATATATATATATATATATGTTTTTGAGTGCCTTTCACACCTTTTTAGGGTGAAAAGACACAACTCTTATTACAAATTATTTTGAAAAAACAATAAACTAACTAAAAAATAACTACCTAACTTTTGGATTTGGGTTTGGTAAAAAATCCAAAACACCTCATGAAAATCTAATATTTCTATTGGAGATAGGAAATTGGATTTCCTGAACTGGGTCATTTTTAGATTTTTAAAATTCGACCATCTTTAACCTTTGTCGAAATCATCTTTGTAGCAGGTCTAAATTCCAGCATTTTCTGAAGGCTTCGACTAGTTAGTTCTATTTATTTGTGTCATAAATATTCCTTCCTTCGATATTTTTTTTATGCAGAAATATGCTTCTTGATAATGGATTGGGACTTATAAATTATCAAAATTTAGGGTACCACCACATCCTTTTCAGGATTCATTTTGAAATATGTTCTGGTATTTCTTTGTTAGCTCATCTTATAGGACAGAGAAATATTTCTAGATGTTTAATGTGCAACACTGGAGTACAAAGAGGTTAGAGTCACCACCTCTTTTTAGAGGATAAAAATATATATAAAGATTGAAGTGCCTTCTCTTAACTCAGGTTTCCTTTAATAGCAATAAGTCCAAATGAGACTTGAAATCAAAGCTTATTAATAATTCCTCACCTGGTAACATCGGGAAAATGGTTCTTCACTGGTCGTATTACGAGAATTTTTTTCCACCCAATTGATTTCCTCTTGAAAACAAACAAGGGACTAGATTAGAGGCTTCCTAATTACAAGTTATTCCATCTGAGAGAAGATTTGTATCATTTTCAGGATCAAGACCTTCCAATAGTGTGCCATGATAGATAAGAAGAACAAACTCACTCTGATGATTACGAGGAAAAACACACTAATTCTCAATATTGCAAGGAGAAACCCTTTCATGAACATGACTCTTAGAACATTACAAAAAGTCCCTAGTAGAGTCACCAATTTGTTAGCTCTTTTTCTTGTAGAATCAGTATGTAGCAGTAAATGCTTGAATCTTTAATTCCCAATTTTGATTCTCACATGGAAAAGGCTAATTAACAAGGATGAACATCCTTCTACACTTTGGTGTCTACAGACCCAGGTGGGTACACCTTCAACAAAGTGACATCTTCCAGTAAATCTGACAGTGGATTAACGATTCATGATCCTTCTTATTTTTAAGCCAACAGGATTAGGAAGGCTAACCTATTGATTCTCTCTTCAAGGAATCACTAAGGTGAACTGTATTGAATACAATTATTTAGACATGTACTTAAAATGACAAAAATATTAAGATTGATTAATGTTGGATTGATGATAACAACTACTTATCAGAAATTTTCCAATGCCTAATCATGGGTTATAGAGTCAAAATAAAAAATACATACACCAGGGATGACTAATTGAAATACAAATAAACCTCAGATGGAATTCCTTACAAACTATCTTCTCATCCTCACACCCATGTATCAAATTCCTGCATAAACCTTAACCCTCTGCAATTATCTACAAGATTTAAACTCTCCTTGAAAGAAACTCACAAATAATGGCATGGCTACCTTATAACTAGTATATTCAAGATGCCTTACAAATTAAACATACAAGAACTAATAGTAAATGAAAAAGATATCATTGGTGTCAAAATGGAGATTCCATTGTATTTTATTATAAGCCTAATATCAATACATTCAAATAGATTCAAAACTAAAAACTAGAACAATTCATAAGTCTGCCTTGTAGTCTTATTTTTTACCATCCTCTTCAGAATATTACAACTTGCTACTTATAGATAGCCCTAGTCATCTTGGAATCCTTTTGAAAAATAAGGATGCAACAAGCTTCGGATGAGTAGGCTATAGGACAATATTTACATTTCACAGATAAGACAAAAAAATAGGTGGAGAGAATAATAGTTCTTTGTTACAAGTTATGTAGTCCTTTGTTT
The DNA here is from genome assembly GCA_018584345.1 of Thuja plicata. Classification (NCBI taxonomy): domain Eukaryota; kingdom Viridiplantae; phylum Streptophyta; class Pinopsida; order Cupressales; family Cupressaceae; genus Thuja; species Thuja plicata. The sequence continues at coordinate 1,475,108 of MU223910.1, read as the reverse complement.
CATGACCGCCTGAATGCTTGTAATTGAATTAGGGTTGTTAAGTCCTTATCATCTATGATTTGTTACTTTATTGATTTAAGAACCTGTATTGGCCTTTGTTCAAACTGCTAGAAATCATTGGCACTTGATGTCACTCTTTAATTGCTACTTTATGTTATTGGAGTGACTATGCCATACTTGCTGACCCAGGTGGTAAAAACCTCACCACTTAGCCAACTGAAGCTGAGGACCTTATCCTTTTGGTTCTTGAATTCATCCCAATCAGCACTGTCTTTCTCAATCTCTGATTCCCAAGATTCAAAAATTTCCCTGGCCTTGTTGAGAATGTGTTGACGGGGTTTTGCTGACCGGGTCCGCCAACAGTCATAAGTTGTCACCGGGTTCCGGGGAAATCGGGTAACTCCGCCTGCAAAGGTTGTCCGGGGGAAATGAATCCTTCGGGCCTTCAAGCACCTGGGTGTCGAGTCACGACGGCGAGGGGCTCGGTTGAGAGAGGTGACTATTTTCAAGGGGGATAGCTGGTTACTTCAACTCATTTCTCTGGAGATTCAGTATGGTAAGGATTTCCCAGAGAATTCTTCACTTAGCAAATAAAATGAAAAAGATCCTACAAGGTTAGAAATTTTTATCTAACTAAAGACATGCTAAAATGTCCAGAACATCAATAATACTCTGAATACTACACTAAATACCGAAGAAATACATAACCATTAGTTAGCATTTTATCAGTAGCAAAAATAAAGAGGTCGTTAGTATACTTTAACATATCAGAGTAAAGGACATACAGAACATTAAAACATGAAATACCATTAACTCAGAAGTAGGGATGCTAACAACATCATTGTCAAGAATCCTTCCTCCTTCATTAATATTTAGTCTAGCAAGCACTGGTGCGTGGTACAATGGTGTCTCTAGGGGAGCATCTAACTACCAAGAACAGAATAATGGAGCATTGAGCTCTGCAACTAAAACCATAAATCACTTTGCTATTTCTTATGGACAAAAAAATTATCAATTTCGCTGACCCTTGGAAATGGGCCGATTTGCCTATTTATACAACTCTTTTCTAACCCTAACCCTATTTTACACATTCCATTAAAATACAATATCTGGGGGCCGGTACTACCTACGCCACCCTACAAAAGACCTGGAGACGGAATAGGTCTGTCATGTCAGAAGAATAAGATAAGAATATACATCGGAAGAATTGGTCTCGGGAAGAGAGCCAGAGAGGAGAAAGGAGGAAGTAGGTCCTTCAAGGACCGAGGCTACATGCCTCATAAATGGGAAATGCGGTGCCCTATCTCCAATGTGCCAGGTGTACCTTTGAACGGCACCTTGAGAAGATCACCCTGTCAGAAATCAACTGCCGAGACAATGCCTCTTAATATGTCAAACTACCTTCTGACAGTCTTATTAACCACTTCTGAAAGTGACCGGTCGGCCTCGGGGACCGAGACACGGATCACTTTAAAGAATACAAAATTTTTGGATCCGGGACTCTGGGATCTGGGAACTTACGCCCCCAAAAGAATAAAGAATACTTAATACTCAAGTTTCCCCGGTTCCTGGAGAATCGTTCAAGGCTGTTTATTATCATTGAAGGCCTGAAGGAGGCGGAAAATGCCATCTTCATCTATTTTCTTCAGGCTGGCCCTTCTGTGTCTGGCCACATCAACTAGTTCCCCCAGGTCTGGAATATTATTTCTAAACTCATCTGCCATCCTTGCGGCATCATGGCCTTTAAGCATCATTTCGGTAAGTTTTGTTATTTGGGCCCCATCTATCCCCTCCAGGGATTGATACCGAGATGCCATCATTGCATCAAAACTCCCCAAAATTGACTCCTCTGGGGTATAAGTGTCTGTACTAAGGGGATCAACCCCGGAATCTTTTATTATAAATGACTTATACAAATTGGAAGAATACTTTACGGTATTTACCTTTTTCTGCAAGGACTCTACCAGTTGCTTGGTTACCTCCAATGTGAGGTCCAGTCTAGAGTGCTGAGCCCTTACGAAATCAAATGATTCCTCACCCAGAATTCCAGATTCGGAAACTATGTCTTCCCCCAGGGTGAGGAGATCTTCGAGCTCTACCTTCCACGCCTGGTAATTCTTGGCGTCACTCTCCCATTGATCGATCAGTGCTTCTGCCTGGTGAATAACCTGCCAGGCTGTATATAAATCAGGGAGAGTGGACGCCAGGAAACACCGGGTGTTTCCTATCTATAGAGCGACCCATTCGTCTGCTGCTTGGGCCTTCTTTTTCATTACTCACAGGGAGTCTATGTCACTCTTCGGTAATTATTCTACTGTGTAAGTCCCCGGAGGAGCAGCATTGAGGGGCCGGGCAAGCTCTGTAAGCAACCCCATAAGGTTTGCGTTCTTCTCTTTTTCTGCCTTGAGCCTCTCGGCCTCTTTTTCATATCGGGCCTCTACCACCCTTGCTGCCTCCTTTAGCAGGTCTACTTCGCCCTGCTTTCCTCTTTTTCCCAAAGATACCTCTACGATATTGTAATCTGCAGGATCCACGGTCGCTTCATCGGCGTCTGGGGGAGGCGTTGCCACTACTGCAACTGTTTCTCCACCTGGCCCAGTCCGAAGGGTATGAACTATCCGGGCCTTCTTTGATTTTGGCGGGGCCTGGGCTAAGGCCATCATTTTGGCCAGGGAGAGAGGGACTGTCGGAGCGGATTGGGATTTTCTTTTCCTACTTTCTGCCAGCCATGGAGGTGGGAGAGGTGGCCTTCCTACCAAAGTTTATTCTTCAGATTCTCTCCCGGTGTCCGGTGGTGGCTGCTCCTTTTCTACATACATCTCCTCTGCTCCTCTCCCTACCGGAACCTCTTCTGTAGCAACATCTTCAATTTCTATCTCCTCAGCCTGGTCCCGAATGTCCATTGATGTGTCTAGACCCTGGTCGGATTCCTCGAGGATCTCTTCTTCATGCTGCTCTTCCTCTTCTTCTTTATCTGTTGGAAGTAGGGGAGGTAGCAGGCCAAGATTAAGAGTTTGGGCCACTGTGATTACCTACCCGAAGGTTGCCCCCAGGAGTGGCCTTGGGAATGAGGCGGCTAGGGTTACGATTGATCCCAAAGTTCTGGGTCTGGGTTCCCCAACAGATGCCTTTTGTTCACTTGGCGGTTGTTGGTCGACTCCCGGACCTTGTGTTTCTGGAGCCCCGAAGATAACCTCCGGTTCTAGCCTCTTTTCTTCCATCTACTGCTCTTCTTGTTCTGCAGCCTTTTGTTCCAGGTCTTCTGGATCCAAAGCCTCTTGCTCTTTTTCCTGGACTTCTGTCTCTGATTGTATGTCACCCCCTTGCAGATTTCTGAATTCATTGACTACAAATAAGTCAAACTCCTCTTCCGCAGGGGGATTGGCTGGGATGTCTGCCTGTTCTTCTTCTTTCTCCAGTTTCGGGGAACTGGAAGAAAGGATTTCTACTTCTTTTGGGAGGGAAGCCCTTGGCATTGGTTCTACCTTTGACTGTGCAATATGCTTTCTCTTCCTCTGGGTGATTAGAGGTGGCCCCGCATCGGCAATTGCTGCTACCTCCGTGGGATCCACCCCCGTCGCCTTAATCATCAAGGCTGCCAGTGACGGGGAGGAAGGAGGACAAATTGGTCCGGCCATTAGAGGGGGGGTGGCAAGCCTCATAATTAACTACTCCCTCATTTGCTGGGAGGCTGCCACAGACTGCTTAATTTTCTCTTGTATCGGGACTTCTTGCATCGAGGGGGTTGTAGCTATTCCTTTTCCTTTGTCTGCGCCTTGTGAAGAAGTCCCGGCCCTCAGGGTCAATCTTGGTACTGGCAGAGGAGTTGGTCCTTGTGCCGGCTAGGCTGCCCGGTGAGTACTTTTGGGGTAGGCTTTCTTGAAGTAGGCGTGGCTTCACTCCACTACTTCCCGGGTGAAGTCTTCAATTGTAGGCTCCTCCCGGGCGGCCCAATTTATTGCCGATAGTGGCATTTTGTCAATCCCCTTTTCTTTGTACTGGGGGTCTGTGGTGGGGGCGGTGTCTGAGAAACCCGCCGGGAACCTCCAGAGCTTTAGTTCCTGCATCATTCCGGCTGTCATCCGGTCGTAGTGCCTGCTTCAGACATCTACATCATCCTGGCAATCTGCCCAGAAGTCCTCCATGTGTATTTGGTGGGGCTCCAAAGCCCAGGGAAGTGCCGTTGCAATTCGGCCATGCGGATCAAAATTCCTCCATGCCAGATAAAATTCCTGCAAGTTGTAACATTTCAATTCATTGTCTGCCTCCCTTGCGGCAGCCAGACTGTAGGTGTAGTTCCCATAGGAGATTGGGAACGAGACGTTTGGGACCTTCTTGTGGGCCAAGAAAGTATGCAGCTCCAGCATTTGTCTACAATACTCCAGCAGCACGATCTTGTCCCCACAATGTTTGGGCAACAAGTAGGGTTTCCCGAAGAAGCTGGTGACCCTAATGTATGTATGCTACTGGAATTGGATATAGTAGTGCCCATAACTACTAACCAACTTCACCGTCTCAGTGGATAGGCGGTATCCGGCATCCCGGGTGGGCGTGAGCAGATGGTAGTAAACGAAAGAATCATTTACCTGACAGTAAATGGGGAAGCTGGCTTCCCATTGAATCTGTGGAAAATGGTCCCACGGTGCTTTTTATCCCGGGCCAAGCCCGAGAATGCAATCTGTAAGTAGGCCATTGGAGTGGGGCCTCTGTTGGGCCAAAGCCCAAAAAACATAAGAAGTCATATAGAACTTCTTCTTCTCGTTCAACTGTAGAAACTGGGAGTCGACATGATTGGAGATAATTGTCACCCAGTCGAAGAATTCTCCTTTAGTGGAGATGCCCAGTAGAAAGTAGTACATCTATTTTGCAAATTCTTGGGCGGAGGGTTGCCCAAATACCCGGGCCAATGCTATCATCCCCATCTAGATGCTCTCCTTGAATTCGGAGCGGGGGATATCTATCTTCATTTTTTTTGGGTCCCTCTTTGGGACCTTAAGCCAATTGGTGTTCATGTACACCCAGGCAGCATCCTCCAGTTGATTGAATTGTTTCAAGGCGTCGGTCCTTGTGACCACCGAGGCCCTGTCAAATTGTGGGATACCCAGGCCTGCTTGGAAAGTGACTGGGTCGAGGGACACCAGTGGAGTGGGGTATCCTGTGGGTTCTACAGCTGCAAGCATGACGGCCCAGATATAAGAGTTATAGTTGGAAGCTAGGGTTAGAACAAGCTCCGGAGACTGCACAAAGCATGGGAAGCAAGCTGCCCGAAGGATTCCAGAACCTCTGATGTTGGTTGCCATTTTGTCTCCAGCCTGTCGCTGGATGTGCATTATCTTTACCAGAGCCTGCATTTCTGCCCAAGTCCCGACACTGGCGTCGGTCATCAGTTTCACCCCGGACTCAATTTTTGAGCCCACAATCTCATTATCCTGCACAAACTTCATGGTGAGGGGCAGCTTTGCAGGGCCTTCTCCATTTTTTACTTTGCTGCTGCCCTGGTCTCAGTTGTAGTTGGTAATTCCGGACTCCCAGGAGGAGATGATGCGGATGCCTCAGACATGTCTATAAGATGAAGTTCAGACTTGCGAGACAAAATGACCGTCAGATCATATTTATTAAAATAAAACAATTACTCCGGAGTCCGGAGTTCTTACCACCGCGCCGTTTGCTTTTCCTGAAAGGTTAGTTTTACACAAAGATATCCGAAAAGAAAAACACATCATAAACTTTAGATTTTCACTATATCTCCGAGTCCGGGGAATTTTATCACACTTTTACAAAGACATAGGATGAATGGTGGAAAGAGGCCTGAGGCCCAAAGAAATGACCGTTAGCAAAGAGGAAAGTGGAGGCAGGCCCATGTGGACGCCATGTGCGTTGGCATTAAATGGATGTGATGGCGATGACGGCGGAGCCAACTGTTCGAACACATGAAAAAGGAAAGCCACTTGGCTGGAAGTAATTATGCACATGGGAAATAAATGAGGCTCTGACAGCCTTGATGGAGGAGAGAGAAAACTGCCTATTTGAAACCAACTGAGAGCCAAGTTTCAAACAGGTGGTTTTCTGCCTCGAAGCAAGCTTGGAGGCGAAAAACCAGGAGCAAAGGTGACTTGACCAGCTCGTCGAGCCACCCGAAAGGATATACATAGAGCCGAGGGGTATATACATGGAACGGAGGAGATACACAAGGGATATCTACAAATATACACATAGATACAAGAATATACACATGGGACGACTTCCGCGGGAAAACCAGACAAAGAAGAAACAGATATATATAATTATCTGCATCATGTACATGCTATTTACAGACTATTTACAGATAGACTCTTATTTACATGATTTACATCATGTACAGACAAACAACCACTACACAAAGGGTGGACAACCCTCTGACAGAGCTGAGCCACCAACGAGCGGCGAAACCAGAAACCCACGGAAAGACACGACAGAGAAACAAAGAAAACAAAAATAAAACCAGGCAAACCAAGAGAACCAGAAAAAAAATGAAAGCAAAACAGAGAAGAGGGAAGCTGAAGCACCAAGCTGAAAGCGCAGAAGACAGAGGAAAGGAAAGATTACCACAAGAACCCTGCAACAACCTTGAATCGTTAGGCTGTCGATATCACCACCACGGAGCGCTAGCATACATCTGAGAACAGTAGAAGGTGTTAAGCTTTGATTATCAAAAATTTCTCTGTAACTGCTCTGCTAATCACTTTGAAAATCGCTCTACTTCGCTCTAAGTGCTCGAAGGTTTTAATCACGGTAAATGTGAAAATGACAGGTCAGTCTATTTATACCCGCGGTAAAAAGTAATCCTCCTCCTTCGGGAGATTTTAGGTCAGGCGCAACCTCCGGACTCCAGGCCCGGGGATTCCTTATGATGATATTCCTAAGACTTAAGAACATCATAGCGAAGAATCCCAGAGTCTGGAATCCAGCTTCCAACCAAAAGGAAACCTCCAGGATCCGGGATCCCGGAGGGGAAAACCAAACCAAGAAAACAACACACACCGGGGAAGAAAACCCTGGAGAAAGAAAGAAAAAAAGAAAAGAAAGACAAGGCAAAGCCGCAGCAAAAAGCAAAGAAAAAAAGAAAAGGGGGACCCAACATTTCACACACAAAATGTAGGGACGGGGATGCAGGGCATAACAAATGGTGACTATCTGGGACAAATGCCTTAGCGCATTTGAGAACCATAGAACCTCTGGTTTCGCACAACCGGAATAAATCCATCTCCCAAAGTGTTTGACAAGCAGAAAGCAGCATATTCGAGAGAGCCAGACCACACAGGAGTCAGTCCGTAGCCTTTCATCAGTGGTGTCGTGTGTGCTTTGGAAGGAAATCAAGCCAATGACCTCTGGGAGGGATAGAGAGGCGGTACTAATTACATCGAACCAGTCATCAATTTGATTGCTTTCCCTCGGAGGCCAGAGTTTCATCCCGCTTTTCCTCTTATTATTTTATTTCCTTGTGGGGAAGGCGGTACTTCTTTCACCATTGAGCCTAAGCTTAGCTAAAATTCAAATGGCGGTACTCCTTTCACCTATCCACCTATATTTAGATATTTGGAAAGGATAAAACTCCAGACCCGGAAGGAATTTCTTTGGATTTTTAGAGGTGGATCAACCAACCAGTACAGCTGATCTACCCTCGACGTGTCTGATTACTTGTTCCTTATATTATTATTGTTCACTGATTGCCAGACTCCCGGAGACAACACCCAATGAAGATTTCTCAAAAATGTGTCATAACTTGCAAAACAATCCTGGAGACCGGGTTGATTCCACCGTGATAAAGATAGATTCTAAAGTTCGCCATGCCGGGGGCATTGCACCAGAGACCAAAGTTATGTGAAGCATTCCAGTTCCTACAAGATGGAACAAAATGTCAGGACCAAAAGAAAGTCGAAAGCGAAAACAAAGACAACAAACAAAAAGGAGGAGACTGCCCAAGAGGATAGCCAACAAGACTATTTACAAGGGGATATTTACATATAATACAACTTTTGGACAATCTTACCCTTACTCAAAGTAATGTTTGAGAAATTTCCCATTAACAGGCAATGCGACAGGTTCCCCAGTCAAGGTGTTAAGGCAGTAAGTGTTTGCCCCGCAGATTTTTGAAATTAAGTATGGTCCGAGCCAGAGCTGTTGGAACTTGGTATGCTTTCCTTTCTTCTCTCGGGCCTTGTCCCACAACAGGACCAGATCCGAGATCTGAAAAGCCTTGTATTGGGCTCTTCTGTCAAACCATCGTTTTACCACTGCTTGATGACATGTGAAATGTTCAAGGGCTGTGTCTCGTTGTTCCTCCATTCGCACCAGATTCTAGAGCTGAACCTCCATAATGTTGTCCCAGTTGTTGAATTCCTGCATGAACTGTAAAACTGGGATTTGTAAGTTGACTAGGAATATAGGGTTCTGACCATAAACCAGGTGGAAAGGGGATGTCCCTAGGGCGGCCTTAATACAAACACGATCCTCCCAGAGGGTGAATTTTAGTTTTTGGTGCCAATCCCGGGGATTTTGTTCTAATAAATGTTTGATCACCTCAAGCAGATTCTTGTTTGTTGATTCAGCAACTCCATTCCCATAGGGGTAATAATTGCTGGAGAACTTCAGTGTGATCTTTCAATTGTAGGTCCATTTGAGTAATTGTGCGGAAGAGAACGTCGGACCATTGTCACATACTAAAGTAAAGGGCATTCCAAATCTTGTGACGATGTTTTCTTCCAAGAATTTGATAACTACGTCTGCCGTGTTATTTTTGCAAGGGATAGCCTCAGACCACCGAGTACAGTAATCAGTCGTAGTAAGGATATATTGGTGGTTGGCAGATGAGTTGGGGTTGATTTCTCCGATGAAGTCAAATGCCCACTGGGCAAAGGGTCTAGCCTCGTAGACTGGTTGCAGAGGCATGGCTGGGTTACGCTCATGATGTGCTACAGTTTGGCAAGTATGGCATTTTCTGACATGAGCGTAAACATCCTTGAAGATACAGGGCCAATACTATCCAGCCCAGAGGATCTAATGGGCAGTGGTGTCAGCTGAACCATGCCCGGTTCCAAACTGTCCATGGAATTCATCAATTATTTTCATAGCTTGGTTCCTGTCGATGCACTGGAGGTACACTCCCTCATAGTTTCAGCGGTAAAGCGCAGAATTTTTAATCATGAAGTGGGCGCTTTTCATCCCTAAGGTGCGGCATTTGTGGGGAGGTAATCCCTATAGGAATTTGTTGTTTAGCAGTAAGTACACCAAATCGGTATACCACGGGTCTTGGGTAATGGACTCCACCGTATAAGTTTGACATTCTATGTGGGGAGCCTCTTCTGCCATTGTTCGACTTAGTCCCTGGCCTCGGACTATTTTCATGGGCTGCATCTCTAAGTCATATTCCTGGAGGATGGCCATCCATTTCCCCCTTCTCTCGCCCAATTCACTCTGCATCAGTAGAGATTTGATAGCCTGGTCCGGGATGATAGCATGCACTTTGCTCCGGAGGATACAATGCCAGAATTTATTCACGGCGCGAACTAGAGCAAAGGCCTATTTTTCCAGTGATGAGTACCAGACTTCGACGTTCTCAAAGGGGGAACTCATGAAAGCAATTGGTCGTTCCTCCCCTTTAACCTTTTTGGTCAGTACTGCCACGGCCAAATGCGGCGAAGTAAATGAGTAGATGTAAAACGGAAGGGAATAATCCAGACTAGCCAGGATAGGTGCCTCCATTATGGTTCGTTTGATCTGGGCAAATGTTGGCTTTGCTTCAGGACTCCACTCAATTTTGGTATCCTTTTTCATCATTTCGTTGAGTGGCTTAACTGTCTCTGCGAATCCTGTGATGAATCAGTGCACGAAGTTGATTTTTTCGAAGAAGGATCACATTTCTTTCTTGCTACCAGGCATCTGCAAGTTTAGCAATGCTTTGACTCTATCAGGGTCAATGGATATACCCTTCTCAGAGATGATATGCACGAGCAACTTCCCTTTGGTGACCCCAAATATACACTTCTTGGGGTTGTGGGATATTCCATACCGGCGACATCTCTCGCAGATCTGAGCGAGGTGGGCTGTGTGATCATGCCTGTCCCGGGAGAAGATGGTCAAATCATCCATGTAGATGATTATGCATCGATTCATAAGCCCCTCAAACACAATGTCCATGGCCTTCTGAAAAGTATCCCCTACGTTGATCAACCCGAAGGGCATTCTTCTATACGCAAACATTCCCCACTTGGTGGTAAATGCTATTTTCTCTCTATCCTCATATTTGACCATGACCTGGTTATATCCTGAATATCCATCCAGGAAAGACATCATCTAAGATCCGTTTACTATTTGCAGCACCTCATCCAAGGAGGGGAGAGGGTGATTATCTTTTTTAGATGCCTTGTTCAAATTTTGGAAATCCACGCAAAGGTGGATCTCACCGCTCTTCTTCCTGACTGGGACCAGGTTGGCAACCCACGTAGTATACTGGATTGGAAAGATTATCCAGGCTAACAATAGCTTTTCTACCTCCTGACGAATCAGAGGCTCTATCAGGGGGTTGACCGGTCTCTACTTTTGCCGAAAGGGCTTAGCGTCTGGCTTCAAGGGAATAGTGTGGGTCATGATGGAGGTGTCATACGTTTTTAAATCTTCATACCCCCAGGCAATTACATCAATGTATTCTTGGAGAACTACGAGAATCTTCTCCTTTTCTTCAGGGGAACAGGAGGTACCTATGTGGATGATCTTCTCTTCACCGGGCTGGCCGATGTTAACCTTTTCAAACTTTCCTCCCTCAGGGGAGGATGATACATTTTCACGGGCCCAAGGGTCTGAATCTAAGATTCATTCTAATGCAACCATCCCCTTAGGGATAGTGTTGGTGGGCAAGTCCATGATCCCATCGTCTTCATTACTTTGCCCCGTATCATCGTGGTCTCATTCCTCCACTATCTGATCCTCAAAAACACCAACATTGGCCATGATGGCCAGGATATGTTGATCATCCTCAAAAACCTGAAAGTGAGTAACATTGTCTGGAATAGAGGGGGTGGGGACCATCTCAACTGAAAATCTTTGGAGTCGTGAGCTGGCCATCGGCTCAAGTGTGCTGGAAAAAATAGCTAGGGCATCCGGGACATAGTTCCATCGCCAGGGAATAAGGTCGATGCCAAAGGCATCGAAATCTTCAATAAGGCTCCAAGCCCGGTTGTGGTATGCGGCCAGCCTCTTGTCATGACATGTGTATTGACTCCAGACTTGTTTAAAAACCAACTCTGAATCGCCCAGAGCCCGGAGGTGGGTGATACCTTTCCTTAGTGCAAATAGGAGTCCAAGGACCAAGGCCTCATACTCCATGACATTGTTTGTACAGTTAAACTGCAGCCTGTAGGACGTGAGGAAGGATTTCCCCCACAGGTTGATTAATTCTACCCCGGCCCCGCAGCCCTGTTTGGATCAGGACCTGTCGAATTTCAGGGTCCATAAGTCATTGTTTGTAATTTGGGGCTAAGACAGGGAGTTCCCTTTGGATTATCGCTGGGAGACTTGGGGATTTTCTCCTGGGATACCAATGTGACAATAGGATTTACCTCCAGAGGTGTTTGGATTTGTGATTCCCGAGGGAACGGCACCAAAGGGGTGCATCCTGCAGAAGTACTGGGTCCCAGAGAATCGGTTGTATGTTCACTCTGGAAGGTATTAAGTTGCCAGGTAGCGATCAATAGGCATGGCTCACACTCGTGCTCTGAATGTTTTTGGTAATGCACTCGGCACCAAGTGCTGGATAGGAGTGTGGCAAGGGTCGCTGTGGGGCCCTGAGAGTTAACTTCAAATTTCACCTTTTCTTTCAAGTCTTGTGCTCTTTGCAATACTACGGGATCCTCTCCGGGGATGAAATCAAATGTTAAGATTTCAAGAGGTCGGTACACCCCCAGAGAAGACTCAGAGAAAAGGACTTCATTGACCCTCCCAACTTCGGTAAGGGCATGTTTCATCTGAGGTTCGCTTTCAACCTAGATTTGATTAGACTCTCCCTCACATGGAAGCCATAAGTGGGTGAAGTCGGTCGAAAAGTATCCATTCAGGGACTTAGACCAATTCTGACTTAGTAACATCCTGTAAGTCTCTGGGATGTCCACCACTTGGATGTCAATGATGCTAGCTATCCTGGGGTCCTGGATAAGATGTATCCGGACATTCTTCAATTTCCCCACCATTTTCACAGCAGTCTTATCCAGTTGGATCACTATGCCATTAGATGGGGTGGGGTGGAGTCCGAGCTTCTGACAAATGGACAGAGGCATGATGTTACTTGAAGCTCTGGAATCCACTAGGCAGTTGTGTATATTTTTGCTGTAAATGTTCAGGCCTAGTAGGAAGGGAGGATCCTCATTGTTTCCCTGGAAGACATCCGCGTTAGCATCTTCGAATGAGACAGTCTTGGGTGGGCGGCTAACAGTCTCTGGGTTTCTTAAGAGCTTCAGAAGGGACTTCTTCTGCTCAGGACAATTTAATAAAACCTCCATCAAGGTCATGGAGGTGGTGGTCTGCTCTAACGCCTTCGTGATATCAAATCTCCCTTCCGGGAACTGGTGATTTTCCTCCGTGAGATCTTTTGCTTGGTTAGAGCTGGGACCTTTTGGAGGTATGGGTCGATCAGTATCATTACTCTAGGGAGGAGGAGTATCTTTGGTAGGAGGTACAGGCGTGTAAGCTGGTCCTTTACCCGCCTGGCTCTGGGTATTGTATGGAGCCCGTGGGTTGGTAAAGGTGTTGGCCTCGAAGGGAAAGATGGATTCATCAAAGAATCCCTGTAATTCAAATTCTTCTTCATCTTCTCTGGGAGTACCGAAGAAGATTGTCACAGGTGAAGGCACTATGGGTTTTCTCTTGGAAAGGGGGCTCCGGGGGAGCGGTATCGTGCGATTGCTGCCTGTCCAGCTCAGAGATCATTATGACTTTCTCGAAAGTGGCACAATTCACTTCATTGTGGGAACCTGTATCATATAGCCTACACCAGTTGGTCATGGGCTGGAAGTCTGCGACTGGCGTAAAATGGGATGGTCCAGCACCATTTTGGTTGGTGTTTTGGTTCGGAGGTGGGCCTCTGGTGTTAGCATTATTATTCCATTATTGTTGGTTTGGCCTAGGCCCGTTATTGAAGTTTCTTCCCCCGGCGTTGTTGTTTCGCTGGCCGGAGAAGATATTTCCCCTTTAGGAATTTAAATTTTGGGGCGTGTAGGACCCAGCCTTTAGTTGACCCATGTCCATGGTCAAAGTGGACAGCATTCGCTGGAGGGACTCAACCTCGGCGGTCAACTGAGTATTGGCGTCACAATGGGATGGTTGTGGCAGTTTTTGGCTTCCTAGGAAGGAAGCAGGATTGACCAGAGTCGAGGGCAGCAATCCTCCAGTCACGGACGACTGGAAGAAGGGCACTCCGGACGGTTGTGTATGAGTCTGTTGTGTTTGCTGCGGCTGATTCCAAAGGAAGACTTCTAGACCTGGTGCTATCTGGGTCTGGGAGGGGTAAACATATCATGCCTGTTGGTCTATCGAAGGTGGCGGGGGATTCACCACCATCGAGGGGGAACCTATTGCCAGATTGGGATTATAGCCTCTGACATAAGCAGTTCCACCGGGGATCGTGTTATAGGGTGTGTTTTGTCCAATCCCGCCCGAGGATTTGTTAAGACCACGAGACAACTCTAAGGCCAGGTTGTAGACTTTTGCCAAAGTGTCTCGGTCCCCTGGGGCGGTTGTTCTCCAAAGGAGGGTGGCAACGAAAGGGTCCATCGCATTGAGATATGTCTGTATGGTAACATCTGCCGATGGGACAAAAGGGCCCGTGCACCGCTTCAGGGCACGCTGGAACCTATGGTTGAATGCTGCAAGGGGTTCATTGGGTTCCTTCCTGATGGAGATGAACTGGCTATGGGACCAAGCTGGGTCCACATGCACGTGAAAGGCAGCCAAGAAGGCGTCCTCCATATCCTGCCAAGTGTTGATGGAGTTGGCAGGTAAGTTCAGGTACCAGTTCAACTCACTTTGTCCTAAGGACAGGGGGAACATGCGGGTCACAACATCCTCATGCTGGATCTGGTGTCGATTTATGGCATCTTTGTATGCCTGTAAATGTTCCTCTGCGGTCCGTGAGCCTAAGTGCTCATATCGTGGGCAAATATTCTCTGGGTGGGAGGGTAAGTCGTTGATCGCGCCTGAAAAAGTGCCCATTGGGGACCCAGTGTTTCCAAAATATGCAGCCATTGGGGGAACTATATGTTGGGTAGTTTGGGTACTGGTTCTCAGGACCATCTGGGGAGTTTGAGTATTCAAGGGTATGGTAGATCCCTAGACAATAGTGGCTGGTAGGACTTTCGATGTCCGCTTCTTTCGAGCAGGAGGCTCAATTTTGACAAACCTTCCGGGGTTCAGGGCAGATCTAAGGACTCTTTCAAATTTGGCTAGAGAAAAAGACCCAATCCCACTAAAGGCTTGTCTCCTAAAACTACAACTCGGGGAACCCTCGGGAGGTGTAAAATCATAATCTTGGGAGGGGGATGAGCTCATGCCCTCCTTCTAGCGCCAGTTTCTGTTGACGGGTTTTGCTGACCGGGTCTGCCAACACTCATAAGTTGTCACTGGGTTCCGGGGAAATCGGCCAACTCTTCCTGCAAAGGTTGTCTGGGAGAAATGAATCCTCTGAGCCTTCAAGCACCTGGGTGTCGGGTCACGACGGCGCAGGGCTCGGTTGGGAGAGGTGACTAATTTCGAGGGGGATAGCTGGTTACTTCAACTCATTTCTCTGGAGATTCAGTATGGTAAGGATTTCCCAGAGCATTCTTCACTTAGCAAATAAAATGAAAAAGATCCTGCAAGGTTAGAAATGTTTATCTAACTACAGTCATGCTGAAATGTCTGGAACATCAATAATACTCTGAAGACTACACTAAATACCGAAGAAATACATAACCATTAGTTAGCATTTTATCAGTAGCAGAAATAAAGAAGTTGTTAATCTACTTTAACATATCAGAGTAAAGGACATACAGAACATTAAAACATGAAATACCATTAACTCAGAAGCAGGGACGCTAACAACATCATTGCCAAGAATCCTTCCTCCTTCATTAATATTTATTCTAGCAAGCACTGGTGCGTGGTACAATGGTGGCTCCAGGGGAGCATCTAACTACCAAGAACAGAACAATGGAGCATTGAGCTCTGCAACTAAAACCAGAAATCACTTTGCTATTTCTTATGGACAACAAAATCATCAATTTCACCGACCCTTGGAAATGGGCCGATTTGCCTATTTATAAAACTCTTTTCTAACCCTAACCCTATTTTACACATTCCATTAAAATATAATATTCAGGGGCCGATACTACCTGCGCCACCCTACAAAAGACCTAGAGACAGAATAGGTCTGTCATGTCAGAAGAATAAGATAAGAATATACATCGAAAGAATCAGTCTCAGGAAGAGAGCCGGAGAGGAGAAAGGAGGAAGTAGGTCCTTCAAGGACTGAGGCTACATGCCTCATAAATGGGAAATGCGGTGCCCTGTCTCCAACGTGCCAGGTGTACCTTTGAACGACGCCTTGAGAAGATCACCCTGTCAGAAATCAACTGCTGAGCCAATGCCTCTTAATATGTCCAACTACCTTCCGATAGTCTTATTAACCACTTCTGAAAGTGACCGGTCGGCCTTGGGGACCGGGACATGGATCACTTTAAAGAATACAAATTTTTTGGATCCAGGACTCTGGGATCCGGGAACTTACGCCCCCAAAAGAATAAAGAATACTTAATACTTAAGTTTCTCCAGTTCCCGGAGAATCGATCAAGGCTGTTTATTAACATTGAAGGCCTGAAGGAGGCAAAAAATGCCATCTTCATCTATTTTCTTCATGCTAGCCCTTCTGTGTCTGGCCACATCAACTAATTCCCCCAGGTCTGGAACATTATTTCTAAACTCATCTGCCATCCTTGTGGTGTCATGGCCTTTAAGCACCATTTCGGTAAGTTTTGTCATTTGGGCCCCATCTATCCACTCTAAGGATTGATACCGAGATGCCATCATTTCATCAAAACTCCCCAAAATTGACTCCTCTGGGGTATAAGTGTCTGTACTAAGGGGACCAACCCCGGAAGCTTTTATTATAAATGACTTATACAAATTGGAAGAATACTTTACAGTATTTACCTTTTCCTGTAAGGACTCTACCAGCTGCTTGGTTACCTCTAATATGAGGTCCAGTCTGGAGTGCTAAGCCCTTACGAAATCAAATGATTCCTCACCCAGAATTCTAGATTCGGAAACTATGTCTTCCCCTAGGGTGAGGAGCTCTTCGAGCTCTACCTTCCACGCCTGATAATTCTCGGCGTCACTCTCCCATTGATCGATCAATGCTTCTGCCTGGTGAATAACCTGTCGGGCTGTATATAAATCGGGGAGAGTGGACGCTAGGAAATGCCGGGTGTTTCCTATCTGTAGAGAGACCCATTTGTCTGCTACTTGGGCCTTCTTTTTCATTACTCGCAGGGAGTCTATGTCGCTCTATGGTAATTCTTCTGCTATGGAAGTCCCCGGAGGAGCGGCATTGAGGGGCCGGGCCAGCTCTGTAAGCAACCCCATAAGGTTTGCATTCTTATATTTTTCTGCCTTGAGCCTCTAGGCCTCTTTTTCATATCGGGCCTCTACCGCCCTTGCTACCTCCTTTAGCAGGTCTACTTCGCCCTGCTTTCCTCTTTTTCCCAAAGATACCTCTGTGATATTATAATCTGTGGGATCCACGGTCGCTTCATCAGCGTCTCGGGGAGGCGTTGCCACTACTACAACTATTTCTCCGCCCGGCCCAGTCTGAAGGGTATGAACTATCTGGGCCTTCTTTATTTTTGGCGAGGCCTACGCTAAGGCCATCATTTCAGCCAGGGAGAGAGGGAATGTCAGAGCGGATTAGGCTTTTCTTTTCCTGCTCTCTGCCAGCCATGGAGGTGGGAGAGGTGGCCTTCCTGCCAAAGTTTATTCTTTAGATTCTCTCCCGGTGTCCGGTGGTAGCTACTCCTTTTCAACATACATCTCCTCTACTCCTCTCCCTGCCAGAACCTCTTCTGTAGCAACATCTTCAATTTCTATCTCCTCAGCCTGGTCCCGGATGTCAATTGATGTGTCTAGACCTTGGTCGGCTTCCTCGGGGATCTCTTCTTCATGCTGCTCTTCCTCTTCTTCTTCATCTATTGGCAGTAGGGGAGGTATCGAGCCAAGATTCAGAGTTTGGGCCGCTGTGATTACCTGCCCAAAGTTTTCCCCCGGGAGTGGCCTTGGGAACGAGGCGACTGGGGTTACGGTTGATCTCGAAGTTCCAGGTTTGGGTTCCCCAACGAATGCCT
The DNA here is from genome assembly GCA_018584345.1 of Thuja plicata. NCBI lineage: Eukaryota > Viridiplantae > Streptophyta > Pinopsida > Cupressales > Cupressaceae > Thuja > Thuja plicata. Next base: position 1,457,709 of record MU223910.1, on the reverse strand, counting down.
ATTGTTCACTTGGTGGTTGTTGGTCCACTCCCGGACCTTGTGTTTCTGGAGCCCCAGAGATAACCTCCAGTTCTACCCTCTTTTCTTCCATCTGTTGCTCTTCTTGTTCTGCAGCCTTTTATTCCAGGTCTTCTGGATCCACAGCGTCTTGCTCTTTTTTCAGGACTTCCGTCTCTACTTGTATGTCGCCCCCTTGCAGATTTCTAAATTCATCGGCTGTAAATAAGTCAAACTCCTCTTCCGGAGGGGGATTGGCTGGGATGTCTGCCTGTTCTTCTTCTTTCTCCGGTTCTGGGGAACTGGAAGAAAGGATTTCTACTTCTTTTGGGAGGGAAGCCCTTGGCGTTGGTTCTACCTTCGGCTATGCAATATGATTTCTCTTCCTCCAGGTGATTAGAGGTGGCCCCACATTGGAAATTGCTGCTACCTCCGTGGGATCCACCCCCGTCACCTTAATCATCAAGGATGCCAGTGACGGGGAGGAAGGAGGACAAATTGGTTTGGCCATTAGCGGGGGAGTGGCAAGCCTCATAATTAACTGCTCCCTCATTTGCTGGGAGGCTTCCACAGACTGCTTAATTTTCTCTTGTATCAGGACTTCTTTTGCTAAGGGGGTTGTAGCTATTCATTTTCCTTTGTCTGTGCCTTGTGAAGAAGTCACAGCCCCCGGTGTCAATCTTGGTACTAGTGGAGGAGTTGGCCCTTGTGTCGGCTGGGCTGCTCGGCAAGTACTTTCAGGGTAGGATTTCTTGAAGTAGGCATCACTTCGCTCCACTACTTCCCAGGTGAAGTCTTCAATTGTAGGCTCCTCCCGGGCGGCCCAATTTATTGCCAGCAGTAGCATTTTTTCAATCCCCTTTTCTTTGTACTAAGGGTCTGTGGTGGTGGCGGTGTCTGAGAAACCCGCCGGGAACCTCTGAAGCTTTAGTTTCTACATCATTTCGGCTGTCATCCGGTCGTAGTGCCTGCTTCAGACATCTACATCATCCTAGCAATTTTCCCAGAAGTCCTCCATGTGTATTTGGTGGGGCTCCGAAGCCAGGGGCAGTGCCGTTGCAATTCGGCCATGCGGATCAAAATTCCTCCATGCCAGATAAAATTCCTACAAGTTGTAACATTTCAATTCATTGTCTGCCTCCCTTGCGGCGGCCAGACTGCAGGTGTAGTTCCCACAGGATATTGGGAATGAGACGTTTGGGACCTTCTTGTGGGCCAAGAAGGTATGCAGCTCAAACATTTGTCTGCAATACTCCAGCAGCACGATCTTGTCCCCACAATATTTGGGCAACAAGTAGGGTTTCCCGGAGAAGCTGGTGACCCTAATGTATGTATGCTGCTGGAATTGGATATAGTAGTGCCAATAACTACTAACCAACTTCATCGCCTCAGTGAATAGGCAGTATCCGACATCCCGGGTGGGCGTGAGCAGATGGTAGTAAATGAAAGAATCATTTACCCGGTAGTAATTTGGGAAGCTGGCTTCCCATTGAATCTGTGAGAAATGGTCCCACGGTGCTTTTTGTCCTGGGCCAAGCCCGAGAACGCCATCTGTAAGTAGGCCATTGGAGTGGGGCCTCTATTGGGCCAAAGCCCAAAAAATATAAGAAGTCATATAGAACTTCTTCTTCTCATTCAACTACAGAAACTGGGAGGCGACATGATTGGAGATAATTATCGCCCAGTCAAAGAATTCTCTTTTAGTGGAGATTCCCAGTAGGAAGTAGTACATCTATTTTGCAAATTCTTGGGCGGAGGGTTGCCCAAATACCCAGGCCAATGCTATCATCCCCATCTAGATGCTCTTCTTGAATTCTGAGCGGGGGATATCTATCTTCATTCTTTTTGGGTCCCTCTTTGAGACCTTAAGCCAATTGGTGTTCATGTAAACCCGGGCAGCATCCTCTAGTTGATTGAATTGTTTCAAGGCGTCGTTCCTTGTGACCACCGAGGCCCTGTCAAATTATGGGATACCTAGGCCTGCTTGGAAAGTGACTGGGTCGAGGGACACTAGTGGAGTGGGGTATCCCGTGGGTTCTGCAGCTGCAAGCATGACGGCCCGGATAGAAGAGTTATAGTTGGCAGCCAGGGTTAGAACAAGCTCTAGAGACTGCACGAAGCATGGGAAGCAAGCTGCTCGAAGGATTCTGGAACCTTCGATGTTGGTTGCCATTTTGTGTCCAACCTTTCGCTGGATGTGTATTATCTTTACCAGGGCCTACATTTCTGCCCAAGTCCTGACACTAGCGTCGGTCATCAGTTTCACCCCGGCCTCAATCTTTGAGCCCACAATCTCATTATCCTTCAAAAACTTCATGGTCAGGGGCAGCTTTGTTAGGGCCTTCTCCATTTTTTACTTTGCTGCTGCCCTGGTCTCGGTTGTAGTTGGTAATTTCAGACTCCCGGGAGGAGATGATGCGGATGCCTCAGACATGTCTGTAAGATGAAGTCTGGACCTGCGAGACAAAACGACCATCAGATCATATTTATTAAAATAAAATAATTACTCCAGAGTCTGGAGTTCTTACCACCGTGCCGTTTTCTTTTCCTAAAAGGTTAGTTTTACGCAAAGATATCCGAAAAGCAAAACACACCATAAACTTAAGATTTTCACTATATCTCTGGGTCCGGGGAATTTTATCACACTTTGACGAAGACATAGGATGAATGGTGGAAAGAGGCCCGAGGCCCAGAGAAACGACCATTAGCAAAGAAGAAAGTGGAGGCAGGCCCACGTGGACGCCACGTGCGTTAGCATTAAATGGATGTGATGGCGATGATTGCGGAGCCAACTGTTCAAACGCGCGAAAAAGGAAAGCCACTTGGCTAGAAGTAATTGTGTGCATGGTAAATAAATGAGGCTTTGAGAGCCTTGATGGAGGAGAGAGAAAACCGCCTGTTTGAAACCGGTCGAGAGCCGAGTTTCAAACAGGTGGTTTTTTGCCTCGAAGCAAGCTTGGAGGCAAAAAACCAGGAGCAAAGGTGACTCGACCAGCTCGTCGAGCCACTCAGAAGGATATACATAGAGCTGAGGGGTATATACATGGAACAGAGGAGATACATAAGGGATATCTACAAATATGCACATATATACAAGAATATACACACGGGACGACTTCCGTGGGAAAACCAAACAAAGCAGAAATAGATATATACAATTATCTGCATCATGTACATGCTATTTACAGACTATTTACAGACAGACTCTTATTTACATGATTTACATCATGTATAGACAAACAACCACTGCACAAAGGGTGGACAACCCTCTGGCAGAGCCGAGCCACCAATGGGCGGAAAAACCAGAAACCCACGGAAAGACACGACAGAGAAACAAAGAAAACGAAAACAAAACCAGGAAAACCAAGAGAACCAGAAAAAAAATGAAAGCAAAACAGAGAAGAGGGAAGCCGAAGCACCAAGCTGAAATCGTAGAAGGCGGAGGAAAGGAAAGATTACCATGAGAACCCTGCAACAACCTTGAATCGTCAGGCTATCGAGATCACCACCACAGAGCGCTAGCGTACGTCTGAAAATAGTAGAAGGTGTTAAGCTTTGATTATCACAAATTTCTCTGTAACTGATCTGCTAATCGCTTTGAAAATCGCTCTATTTCGCTCTAAGTGCTCGAAGGTTTTAATTGCAGTAAATGTGAAAATGACAGGTGAGTCTATTTATACCTGCGGTAAAAAGTAATCCTCCTCCTTTCAGAGATTTTAGGTCAGGCGGAACCTCCGGATTCCGAGCCCAGGGATTCCTTACGATGATATTCCTAAGACTTAAGAACATCATAGCAAAGAATCCCAGAGTCCGGAATCTGGCTTCCAACCAAAAGGCAACCTCCAGGATCTGGGATCCCAGAGGGGAAAACCAAACCAAGAAAACAACACACACCAGGGAAGAAAACCCTGGAGAAAGAAAGAAAAAAAGAAAAGAAAGACAAGGCAAAGCTGCAGCAAAAAGAAAAGCAAAAAAGAAAAGGGGGACCCAACATTTTGCACACAAAATGTAGGGACAGGGATGCAGGGCATAACAAAATGTCAATGGTTAACACAAACCAACATGTATTTTTAAATGTAACAATATTGTTTGTCTTGTTGGTTAATGTTTCGTTCAACTTCCTTAGCCATAGGGCTTCATTCTTTATGTTTCCATCCTTTTTGAACATATTGGGAAACATATCATATCTATCCCTAGAGAATTCACCTCTTAGGGTTTCTATCCTTTTGATGATCATATTCATCTTGACATCCAAGTTAGCCATCAGTTTAAGGCATTTGTAGGTCCTTGTCAAGATGATATCAATATTATTATTTTATTTTGAGGTTGAATAGAAAGATTTTACATCGGCTTTCTTCCCTTTCCAATTATCAATTATCAAGTCCCAATGCTCCTTATCTTCATCATGTTTGTTGATTGTGCTGACAATTTTTTTCCCACCAAATAAAGGTTGGCAAGATTAGCTTCACCAGCACACCTCTTGAGGTTAGAATATATTTTTTCAGAACACCTTTGCTTTACCAATTCTTTAGCTTCTTTGTATGTAGGGGAATCCTCAAGATCCCTCTTGCCCTCTTATTCTAACCTTGATATTTAAATGATTAACCTGTTCTTTTCAGCCTCTAACACTGCTCTCTTAGCATCAATGATTTCTTGGGTTGTAGGGCTTACTAGTGCAGGGGATGTGGGGTAAGTCACAAATGGGCTGGATGAAGAAGGTTGATCTTGGCCCTGGGTTAGCATTCTTTAGGGAATGAATTGACCAGATTGCTTTATTTCCAAGAAAGAAATTCTTTTATCCTTTTCTAAAGATCTCACCCTTTCCTAGTTATAAGCCCCCAAAACTGTTAGAATAGTCCCAAAGGATAATTGAGAAGGGGGGGTGAATCAGTTATCAATAACTTTAATTCTTTTTCTTCTTTAACTTCATAATACAATAAAGTAAATGCTTAATCAGATAACACAGTACACACCACACAATTTGATTACGGGGAAACCAAATGGTAAAAACCTCGGTGGGAATTAGCACCCACAATGAATTATACTTGTTTATAGTAATCCCTATTAGAAGATATTTCAACCCTGTTAGGAGTTGTATTTTACAATGCAATAAGTATAGTGACCTGGTTAAGGGTCGAACCCTATTAGGAGTCTTTTACAAATAACCTTGTTAGGGGTGGTGGACTCACTGTCCAAAATCTCACTGCTTAATGGTGAAGGCTACAACCTTTTATATAAGAGATATGCACCATATCTAATGATGAACTATAGAGTAGACCTTCTTTCTTGATCAATTCTAGTGTATTACAATATTTCACTTCTTCTTCACATAGAGTCTTGATGAATGAACCACATTTTATATTCTTCTATGTACATCTTCTGTCTCTTTTTGTATCATTCACACTTAGTGTATCACAATTGACTTTCTATAAGTATCTTTCTCAAAGTATGAGATCATGGGACCTGTAAGAAAACTCTTCATAACATCCTTGTCAACTCTACTAAGCATGCAAGCATAATTACAACCACACAAGTATAAACTAAATAGACGTGACACTTCACTAAGTCAGCTTCACCATATCAACTCAAACAACATGATCTTGATGTAATATGATAGGTGCATTTAACCAAAGATAGATAACTCATAACTAACCATGAATATATTCATGCATATCCTAAAGATAGGCACAACTCAAGAAACATGTCAAATACATTCACTCTGTACAGATACACTTCTAGAATAGTAACTACCAATAACAGAATTACACAACTTAACTGAAACATCATATCTGGATCTGCGTGTATGAACATAACATAATAAACATGTTAATAACATGTATCTAACCACACAAGTCTTCATTTTATCATTCTAATAAGTACATACAGAATTACTACTGTATATTATATGTTATCATCAATGACAAACATACAATCAATCAACTGAATAGAATCAAATCTCCAACAATCTCCCCCTTTGACATTGATGGCAACATATGATATGAAAACCATATTTTTTTCATGGCGTCCTCTTTATTTTACAATATTCTCATTATCCTCATCAAAGATTTCTCTATACTATTGCAATTCCTCTAACTATGTTTTTGTTCCATGTATATACTCTCCCAAAGTATATGCTCCCCCTTAGTACATACTCCCCCTTTGACATCAATGGTAAAGGGCACCATAGATCTTTAGGCATAGGTACTACTCCAGAAGTAGAGTAGTCAACCATTCATCAGTCACTTAATGACTGATGTTCTTGCTGCTTTTTCTAAACAGACTCGGGAGAGGGAATTACTCCCAACTTTTCCCTGAGATACTCAAAATTATCCTTTGATAAGGGCTTTGTGAAAATATCTGCCAACTGTTCTTTGGTGCTCACATAGTCCAATTTCACTTCTTTGTCTGCAACCTTTTTTCTTAAAAAATGGTACTTGATCTCTATGTGTTTTGTCTTTGTGTGCATCATAGGGTTCTTAGACATGTTGATAGTGCTAGTATTATCACAGTGAATAAAAATAGGATAATCAACCTGAATGCCAAAGTCTTTAACCATCTACTTGATCCAAACCATGGTTGAACAATTCAGTGCTACTGCAACATATTCAACTTCTACTGTTGACTAAGAAATACAGTTCTACTTCTTGCTTATCCAAGAAACCAACCTGTCTCCAAGAAATACTACTCCCCCTAAAGCACTTTTCCTATCATCAATACATCCTGCCCAATCTGCATCGGTATACACATGAAGTTTTACATTCTCTGATTTAGGATACCATAAACCATAGTCTATAGTTCCCTTTAGATATCTGAATATCCTCTTGATTTCCATTAGGTGATTCTGCTCGGGTTCAGCTGCAAATCTTCCAACAATGCTAACTAGATTAGATATGTCAGGTCTAGATTGAGTTAGATAAATGAGTTTACCAATCATATATTTTTACAGTGTCTTATCAACTAATATGGAATCATCATCTTTTGAAATCTTGCTTCCTATTATCATGGGAGTGCATACTGGCTTACAGTCTTCCATCTAGAAGGTCTTCAGTATTTCTTTCACATATGTTGACTGATTAATGAATATACCTTTATCTGTTTGCTTTACATTCAGTCCCAAAAAGTATTTTATAGGACAAATCATGCTCATTTCAAATTCATTTTGTATTTCTTTTGCAAATGTTGTGCTGAGCTTGTCATTACCTCTGAAGATAATGTCATAAAAAAATATGGCAACTAATAATAATCCATTAGGTGTCTCTCTTGTGAATAGGTTATAATCTGCTACTCCTTCCAATCTTGGTAAGATAACCATCAAGTCTCTCATACCAAGATCTTGGGGCCTGTTTAAGACCATATAGTACTTTCTTCAATCTGCATACCATGTCTGGTTCATCTGAAAGATTAAATCCTTCAGTTTGTTCTATGTAGACTTCTTCATTCAAGTTACCATTCAGAAAGGCTGATTTTACATCCATTTGATAAACTTTAAAGTCTTTGAATGTAGCATATGCCAAAAACAATTTAATGGCTTCTAGTCTGCTCACAGGGGAAAATGTATCAGTGTAATCTATTCCTTCTCTCTGTGCATATCCTTTACATACCAATCTTTCTTTGTTTCTAACTACTGTACCATCCTCATTCATCTTGTTTTTGAATACCCACTTTGTTTTAATCACATTTTTGTCACTGGGTCTAGGGACCAATTCCCATGTATCATTTTTGGTTATCTGATCTAATTCTTCTTTCATTGCATTCTTCCAATCAGAAAAATTACAAGCATCTTCAACACTCAAAGGTTCAATCTGTGAAAGTAAACATACGTCTTCATCCATTGCTAGAATTTTTTCTTTTGACCTGGTCAAAACACTGTTGCTCTGATCTCCAATGATATCATCTTTAGATTGGTATATAGATGTGAATTTTGGAACCTTAGGTGTGACTTCTTCTGTAATCTATGATTCTTCTCTACTTGATTCAGGGTCATTGCATGAGACATCAATGCAATCAAACATTTCTTCAATAATAGTATCTTTGCTGCTACGCCTTGATTCATCTTCAATCATAGGTACATATTTGTAGTATCTTTCTTGAACCATAAAATTTTCACCAATTTTTACATGAGTACTTTCAATTACCTTTTTAAATCTTAGATTAAAGCATCTATATGCTTTCTTTTTTGTAGATTAACCAAGAAAAATAACTTCATCACTTCTGGCATCAAACTTACCAAAACCATCATCTCTCTTGATGTAGCACTTGCTGCCAAAGATTTTGAAATAATTTACTATGGGTACATTACCAAACCAAATTTCATAGGGTGTCTTATCTATGCCTGGTCTCAATTGTGTTCTATTGATAGTATACACGGTTGTATTCACTACATCTCTCCAGTAGGTGTGTGCAACTTTCCCTTCAATCATCACAGTGCACATTGTATCAAGTATAATCTTGTTCCTCCTTTCTGTAATCCCATTCTACTGAGGGGTTCTAGGGGCACTCGATTGTCTTTTAATTCCATATTCCTCACAGTAATCATAGAACTGGTCAGAAGTGAACTCTCCTCCTCTATCTAATCTTAAACATTTTAGTTTAAGTCCAGATTCATTCTCAACCTTAGCTTTGAATATTTTAAAATTCTCAAAGGCTTCAGATTTCTCCTTTAAGAATGCAACCCACATCATCCTAGAATAATCATCAACAAACAAAATGAAATTCCTTTCTCCGTAATATGATCTTGTTTGAGTAGGACCACACAAGTCTATGTGTACTAAGTCCAATTTGTTTTCAGCTGAGTTCTGCTTGCTTCTAAAAGAACTCCTTACATGCTTACCCATAACACATTCCCTACATATTATGTCAATTGATCTTGCAATACTAGGAAGGTCTCTAACTACCTTGACATTAATTATCTTTAATATGTTATCAAAATTGATATGACATAGTCTCTTGTGCCATAACCAATTGTCATCTATTTTTGGAAAAAAAACAACTTACATCAGAATTGAGCTGAAAAACATTACCTTCTATTTTGGAGCCTAATGCAATCATGTCTCCATCCTTGTTGTTAATGATGCACTTGTTGTCTTTGAACTCCAGATGATAACCTTTTTCAAGTAGCTATCCAACACTCAGTAAGTTATGATGTAATCCATCAACATATATAACATCATTTGTCTTGTTCTTTCCATCCAAAGTGATAGAACCTCTACTTGTCATATGATGGGAGCATCTAATGTCAATGATCCAATCAGTCTTCATGTTTGCTTTGGAAATTAAGGCTAACTCTTGTTCTTCATTTTCATCTACAATGTCCATTTCCTCGAGAAACCTTTCCATGTATCTAAGGGCAATGAATCCAATTTCATCTTCTCTTGAATCTTCATTAGTTACACCTTCTTCAACATGATAACATTGCTTCTTATATTTGGGTTTGTAATCAGATCTGAACTTCTTAACTCTTGTGGGACACTTAGATGCAAAGTGACCAATCTTGTTACATGAAAAACATTTGAATGGAAGTTGTCCTTCATATTTTCCTTTACCT
>MU223910.1:1414775-1447653 GCA_018584345.1 Thuja plicata | reverse complement strand
TTTGTCTATTAGTAGCATCATCCTTTGCAAGGTCTTTCAAAGATGGAATTACAACTTCTTGTGTAGCAATTTCAAAGATCTCAAATCCAACACACTGTAGATGTGTTATCATTTTGTTTTTCCAATCCAGATAATTTTCTCCATCAAAATTAGGGATTTCTTTTCTAAAGTAAGACATATGATCTACCTTAAGCTATTAGGCTTCTTCTCCAAGGCACTTGGCTCTGATACCAATTGTTAGAATAGTCTCAAAGGATAACTAAGAGGGGGGGTGAATCAGTTATCAATAACTTTAATTATTTTTCTTCTTTAACTTTAGAATACAACAAAGTAAATGCTTAATCAGATAACACAGTACACAACACACAATTTGATTACAGGGAAACCAAATGGTAAAAACCTTGGTGGAAATTAGCACCCATAATGAATTGTACTTGTTTATAGTAATCCTTGTTATAAGATATTTCAACCCTATTAGGAGTTTTACTTTACAATGCAATAAGTATAGTGACCTAGTTAAGGGTCAAACCCTATTAGGAGTCTTTTACAAATAACCCTATTAGGGGTGGTGGCCTCACTGTCCAAAAGCTCACGGCTTAATGGTGAAGGCTACAACCTTTTGTATAACAGATATGCACTATATCTGATGATGAACTATAGAGTAGACCTGCTATCTTGATTAGTTCTATTGTATTACAATATTTCACTTCTTCTTCACATAGACACTTGATGAATGAACCACATTTGATATTCTGCTCTGTACATCTTCTGTCTCTTTTTGTATCATTCACACTTAGTGTAACACAATTGACTTTCTATAAGTATCTTTCTCAAAGTATGAGATCATGGGACCTGTAAGACAACTCTTCATAACATCCTTGTTGGCTCTACTAAGCACGCAAGAATAATTACAACTACACAAGTATAAACTGAATAGACGCGATGCTTCACTAAGTCGGCTTCACCAAATCAACTCAAAGAACATGATCTTGATGTAATATGATAGGAACGTTTAACCAAAGATAGTTAAATCATAACTAACAATGAATATATTCACGTATATCCTAAAGATAGGCGCTACTCAAGAAACACGTCAAATACGTCAGCTCTATATAGATACACTTCCAAAACTGTAACTACCAATAACAAAATTACACAACTTGACTGAAACATCATATCTAGATCTGTGTGTATGAACATAATATAATAAATATTTCAACAACATGTATCTAACCACGCAAGTCTTCATGTCATCATTCTGATAAGTACATACAAAATTACTACTATGTATTATATGTTGTCATCAATGACAAACATATATACAATCAATCAACTGAACAGAATCAAATCTCCAACAAAAATTGTTTCATACCTCTCATTCAAATTACTAAGCTCATCTTCTAGTTTTTTGGCTACATTAACTGAAAACTTGGTAGTTTCCAGAGTCATATTATCTACTTTCAAAGCCCCTATTTCTATATCTCTTCTTACTTAGAGATTACCTGAATGTTTGGAGTGATCCTCTCTGCCATCTCTTTTACGTGCTTTGTTTTCTATGGACCACATCACAAGTGCTGCATGATCTTCACTGAATTTGACACCCATTGATGCATCTCTAGCTTGCATTGTCTTAGTTTCTTTTCTCACTACATCAAAAATGATTGCATAAGTAAGATCCCACTGAGGTAAAATAATGACCCCTTCCTTTTGCATCAGTGTCCTACCCTAGTCAGGAGTGATATCTCAAAATTTGGCTATCATATTCTATTTTATTTCTGCTTCAATTTCATCTCTACTCTTATATGGATGAGCATCTTGCATCATTTTACATGCTTCTTTGAATTAATTAATATGAATTCTCCACAGAAATTGAATAAAAGCTCTAGTTTTCACAAATTTGTTATCTGCCAGAAATTCATCACTGGCTTCCTTGGTGATAGGATCCAATTCTTTTCCTGCAAACTCAACCATAGTTAAATCCAATGTTGGTTGTTTAGGAGTCTCAAGTACTCCTTCTTGCAATTCTTGGGCTGTGATAAAGACTTGGCTAGTGTTCCCCATTTGAACTAATTGTTCTGCCACACTTTTATCATCCATGTGCAGGGGAGACTAAGAAGGGGAGTATAATTCACTCTATGACTATTCTTTTCCTTCTATCTTCTAGCATTTAGGGGATGACATTGATTGGGTGCTAGCATTTAGCAGTTTCTTTCCCTTTTGATCAACTATTTTCTCACACCTAGGCAATATAGTATTGTATCCTCTTCTCTTGTATACCACATAATTACCCGGTGGGATTAATCTTCCTTGTGAAAATTTTCTTAGGATAGCATGAGCTTTTTCTGGCTTAGCTTCCATTATCCTCTGTCTCTTCTCATTTAAGGTCTGCATGATTCCCTCAAATAAAGTCATCAAAGACTCAATTTTCTTGGCCCAAGGGAAAAATTCCTTCAAAGGATCACAAGATTTGTCAAAATTATGTACAAAGTCCAACAAATTCTTGTACACCAGCCACTTTTCCTTTCTAATCTCCTAGTCACCTAGGTCAAAAAAATTCTTGATAATATCCTCAGGGTAATTAAACTGATTCTCTAATGTTAAGCACTTGGTTCTTTTTCTAAACATACCCATTATAAAATCTTCATTATCTTCACACCTGGATACAGAGGTTGCTAAGTGATAAGGTACAAAATAACTATCAAATTGTGTCCACCCCCCTTTGTTATGATAAAATGATGGGCTCTGGTGAGGGTAGGGAAAATGCTTCCATTCATTTTTCCTGCTAGGGCTTCCTCTTGTAGTCCACCCAGTTGTCCTATAATCTCTGCTATCCCAATCTTTAGAGGGACTCTGTAGGGGAGCACATTAGGGGTTCCCATGAATCCATAAACCCTTATTACTATAGAAATAGGGTACAAAATCAAATCTCCCTAGTTATGGGAAATCTTCAATTTTGTATTAAACTCCATAGGTCTGAAAAGATTCATCATATTAGTGTGGATCCTGGCATTTTGATTGCACAATAGTGACCTAAGCCTAGTGGCTTCTTTTCTGTCCCATGAAAAATCAACACTCCAGATCTGAACAGACAGGTCCTCATCACCTTGGAATTTATTCAATTCCATCTCTTCCTCAAAGAATTGAGCATTATTGGACAAGAACATGTGCATCATAAGGGAATACCATCCCATTGGTTTAAGTATGTTGTTGTCATGGATTCCTGCCAAACCTTCATGCATTTGTTGGGCAATACAAGAGGCATAATCAAAGACCACTAATAAGTGGGGATGTAGAATCTAAACCACCATGAGCATTATGTGGACAAGCATTGTTAATTCCTCATCTTCTCATAGAACCTGGCATAGGGAACTATACATTTTCTTGGCCTTGCCATTAAAATAGTCCAATTTAAATGGTTATGGTGTGCTAGCCCCTACTACAATTAGGTCTCCTATCTTGTTAAAGTACCTTCTCAAAGCCATATTTTTGTAATACTCCCTCTAGGTCTGGTATACTTGAAGTATTTGAAATCAATATCATCCATTTGCATTGAGGTATCATTCAATTTGAAGTTTCTTCTGATTTCATCAGCTAAAATAGTTAACAGCACATTTCCCTTTGTATCCCTGACAACCCTAGATACTTTGTCATAAGTGTTTGCAATCAGAATGAAAAAATCTATATCCATAAACACCTTGGGAACTATCAACTTTCCTACATCCAAATCCCATACATTACAATCTGGGGTTTGAGCATTTCTTTGGTTATATGCAGTTCTAAACAGAGTAAGGCCATTAAAACTAGTTTTAACATCTTTAGCCCATCTACCCAAATCATACAAGCCTTCTCCTATATTGAAATGGGGATTTTTTGGAACTATTGTTTTGATTTGGGTTGCATCTCCCATGGATCCTTTCACCTATTGCAATAGATCCTCCCTAACATTTCTCTTCTGGTAATCTACTTCTCCAGAGATTTTGATGCTAGGGGCCATTTGTAGCTCAGGGTTCTAACATTAATGGAATCAAATTTATGGAAATACCTCTATTTATTCTTAAGAATTCAAAATTCTACTGTAAGCATTAAATTCAACTAATTTTGTCAATAAGCTTACTCGTTCTGCAATTTTGGTAGCACAAAGCACAAGAATTCTGCAACTTTGATATTCACATTAATCACTTCAACAATAATGAGAGTTTTGAGCTTTGAAATACTAAATTATATGCTTCCATCACATCATCCTGTCACATTGAATTTTACTAAAGTAGCCACACACTCTGCAATTAATTCACCTGAGTTGAAATTCGCGGCTATAATGGCTCACTAAAACTTATTTTGGCAATTTTAAACCTGGGCCATAGATTTCAAACAACATCTTCTTCATCTGATGGCTATCTTATTTTCTCAAAAATAACTACTTATTTTGGACACGTGTCAGCATGTATAAATCTCTTATATGATAGATAATGTGCTTCTTCTCCTTGAGTGATCAATTCCACCGTCTGATTAATACTAACTTGTCTGGAATTTATCTCAACTTAAGTTTATTGACTGCGGCTGCACATCACCACATATACTACGTGTCAACATGGCTTAATGGCTTATTCAATAGATCTTGATTAATTTTCCGCTAATCCATTAAGAAAACCATCTGATTCTTTCATACTTTCAACCCTTTTAACATGATGACTATGCTGCATAGGACCTTTATGACTTTAGCTAGGCCCACCTAGGACATGTGCCACCATGGCTTAATCACTTATGCGATAGATTTTGTGCAAATTTTATTTAAGTCATCAAGTGAACTGTTAGATCCTTTCATACATCTCTGAACTTTATCCTATAGCTAGCTTTTCCTTTAGTGGACTACACGTCATCAACCTTGACATGCATTGACACAACTGAATCGCTTATGTGATAGATGGTGCCCATTTGTCTTTAAGAGATTAAGTCTACCGTCAAGTTTTTATGACCTACTTACTGCTTAGCTGAAAACTTTTACAATTATCGGCCCCACAAAAGACATGCGTCTCCCAAACTTGATCACTTATGTGGTAGATGTCATGCATCTTAGGGGCCAAGCCATTAAGTCAATTGTTCGATGAAACAAAACTTGCTTGATTAGTAAATGAGAATCTCTTTGATCACCGGGCCCATTCAAGACATGCAGAACCATGGCTTAATAGCTTAACTAATAGATCATGATCGGTTTTGGACTAAGCTATTAAGAGGGCTGTCCGATCAAAAGACATTTGCTCACCACATAAAACATTAAAATGAAAGGCTTTTCTCAGCGGCATGACTTAGGAAAAATTAAATTGGTTAGAAAAAACACAACCCTTTTAACGTGATGACTGTGATAACTTAAGTGACTTAAAATGCAATGAAAAAATAGAACCTACCAAGACACTGAGGGTTTTTAGATTCAAATTTGAATAGGGTTATAACATATACTTGAGGGTTCAGACACTTTTCACCATTGTCAACTAGGTCAAGGCTAAGAACAAACTTTCTAGAGGCATGAGAATAAATTTTCAACCATTATTTTAAACCCTTGGATACCATGAATGATAGGGGACCTCAAAAATTTACAAGGCATATTTCAAACATGAAATAGCACCAACAGTGGCTCTCTCTAAGGATTTTTAAATGCTAGGTTATAAAAAGAACCATAGATCTCTAGGGAGGTAGACCACAAACCAGAAAAACCTATTACTGGAAAAAAATACACAATAGAAAACAAACACACCTGTACATACAATACATACTACTGTGCATGGAAAAGAACTAATTAAAGAAACTTTTTAGGAATTGTCCATGTACTAGCAATTCATGGTCTTCATCATCCAGACTCTTTAGGAAATAAGAATATTTTCCTAAGATCTGGGATATGACAAAAGACCCTATCCATAATGATTCAAACTTCATGTGTTTTCCTTTGTCTTTAGCCCTTGTATTCCATTGCAATACAAAATCACTAGGCTGAAACTTTCTCTCATCTACCCTTCTATCAAAAAGATACTTCATATTTTTTGCAATTTGATGTTCTCTCTATGGCTTTCTCTCCTTATTTCATCAAATTCTACCAAATGAACCACCCTTTCTTCCATAGGTTCAGAAACTTCCATCTCTTCATCTTGGATAAATTTATAAATTGGGAGAAAATTGTTGACAAGCATTCTTGACTGAACACCATAAACCAACTCAAAGGGAGATTTTCCAATGGCCTTCTTGATAGTGATCCTATCAGCCCAAAGGGAAAGTTTTAATTTAACATGACAAGCTCTCTTATTTCCTTCCAAGGTCTTTTTTAAGATTTGTAAAATACTCTTGTTACTAGATTCTACATAACCATAGGCTTTAGGGTGGTATGGGGATGAATAAGACATAACAATTCCCATATTGGAGAAAAAGAAAAAAAATTCTTTAGATCTAAATCACATGGCATTATCCATCACCAATTTAAGGGGACCACCAAATCTTGTAATTACATTATCCATCAAAAAGTCAATAACCACATTGCTTGTTGCTCTCTTAGTTGGGATTTCCTCTACCCATTTTGTAAAATAATCAGTTATCAGCAAAATCCAACTATGCCACCCACATAATTTCTTATCAAACTCTCCTATGAAGTCCATTCCCTACATAGCAAAGGGAGCCTTTTCTACTACAGGGTTTTACAATAATGCTCCTAAATATTTCATCTTGCTTGAGAATCTTTGGCATGGCTCACATTTCCAGACAAAAGTGTAAGCATGTTGAAACAATTAAGGCCAATAGTATCCAGCCCTTAGAATTTTATGAGCTATTGACCTAGTAGAATAGTGCCCTCCACACATTCCAACATGCATTTCTTTCAATACTTTCTTAGATTGACCTTTGTCAAGACACAATAACAAGATCCCATCCCTATTTTTCAAGAATAAATCACCATGTAACAAAACATATTTCTGAGATTGCAATCTGAAACTCCTCCTTTGGTTGTCATTCAATTTATCTGGACATTTAGCATTTTTTAGAAAATATACAATATTGGCATACCAGGGTTGCATTTCAATACTTGTCAAACAATTCTCATTTGTATCAACACTATTAACTTGGACCAAATCCAAATTTTCTTCTGTTATCAACCTTGTCAAACCTAGTCCTCACACTAATTTAGTGATTTGGATATCTAGATCAAACTCTTGAATTTTGTTTATCCATTTACATCTTTTTCCTGTTACTTCATTATGAACAAAGATGTCCTTGATAGTAGCATGAGAAACATAAGCATTTACCTTTGTGCATACCAGGTAGGGTCTGAAAGCTTTGACTGCCTTTACCAGAGCATAGGCTTGTTTCTCCATCAACTGATATTTGAACTCAGATGACTACAATGACTTGCTAAAATATGCAATGGGATGTTCAAATCCTTCACCATCCGTTTGCAAGAGGACTATTGCAATAGTGTGAAAAGAAGAAAAGGTAAACAAGGAAAAGGGCTTGGTGTAATCAGGGGATACAAGGACTGGTGATTCTTGAATAAGCCTTTTTATTTTATCAAAAGTTAACTGTGCCCCTTGGTCCAATTCAAACTTCACATTTTTCTTCAGTAGTTTGACAATAGGTTTAACCAGTTCTGCAAAGTTGGCAATAAATCTCCTAACAAAATTAAATTTCCCTAGAAATGATTGTATACCTTTTAGGTTCTTGGGAGAAAGTAACTTTTGGATGGCTTCAACCCTTTTAGGATCTATCCTTACCCCCTCCTTTGATACTATGTCCCAAGAGTTTTCCCTTAGTAGCAGAAAAGTGACACTTTTTTGGGTTTAGAGACACTCCATATTCTAGTGCTTTTATCATGACCTTTTCCAAGTGATTCCAATGATCCTCTGCTCTTTTTGAGAAAGCTGTCAAATCATCTTGGTACACTACCGTCAGAACATCTATAAGGTCTTTGTAAGCTACATCCATAGCCCTTTGAAAATTTGCACCGACATTTTTCAACCCAAATGGCATACGAGCATACACATAAGTGCCCCAAGGGGTAGTAAATACTATTTTGAATTGCTCAGATTCTTTAACCAACACTTGATTATACCCTGAGAATCCATCCAACATAGATAACAAATCATAGCTAGTGAATTTATGCAACATAGCCTCCATGTTAGGTAGTCCATAATTATCCTTCAATGAGGCTACATTCAAATTTCTAAAATCAACACACAACCTTATATCCCCATTTTTCTTTCTTACTGGGACTAAGTTGGAAACCAAAGATGAATGTCTAATAGGCTTGATTATGCCTTCATCTCTCAGCTTCATCAATTTTTCCTACATTTTGGTAGCCAACAATGGATTGATTGACCTCTATTTTTGTCTGAATGGTTTAATACTCTCTTTCAAAGGCATATCATGCTGAAATAATTCCTTTCTATAGGCTTTCAAATCCTCATATGACCATGCAAAAACATGTTTATATTTCTTCAAAAATTTTATCAAATTCTGTCTCACATTGCTATCAATTTTTTTACCAATGTAAACTAATTGGGGAGATGTTTCAGATCCCAAATTAACTTCCTCTAACTCTCCCACTTTGGCATTGGACTTATGAGTCATATAATTGTCATTTATGCTGAACATACCTTCCAATTCAACCAACCCTTTGGGAATGTGATTAGTATCCAATTGGATGACTTCTTGATCAAAGATATACTCCTTATTGTCCACAACTGATATTAGAGAATCACAATCAATTTTATGACCATCATATTGATCCACACACTAGATAAACCTAAGGATATCATCATCATCCTCAAATACTTACCAATTATGAATATTGTCAGGAACTATAGGCCTAATTTTAATTTCAATCAGAGACATACCAGTAAGAATAGAATTATTATTTTTTAGGGCAACATTTGCCAGGAAATATTCCATTATGTTATTGGACCTCTCTACCCAAAAGATATTGAAAGAATCAAAGAATTCTATCCTATCCCAGGCAGCATACTTGTAAAATTTTTGTCTATCATCTTTAGCAGCATAATGCTCCCTAACCTAAGATATAATTAACTGGGAATCTCCATGAACTTTTAGACACCTAATACCATGCTTGATAGCAATATCCATGACCAAGATCAAGGCTTCATACTCGATAGTACTTTTTGTGCATTGGAAAGTCAGCAGGAAAGAGTATTTTAATGTGATACTTGATGGGGAAATAAACAAAACTCCAGCTCCAGATCCTTCCTTTGAGCATCCTCCATCAAATTACATTTTCCATAACCCATTTTGTTGCAACAACAATTCATCCACAATTGGGTTAGTGTTCTTCAATTGTGGCTTAACTTTTTCAAAAATAAAATTTTCCATATCAACATTTACGCAATAGTATAATTTCTCAAGTGGAACCACCTCCACCATAATAGATGACTGGGGTTCCCTGTACAACTTGAACTCATGTCCCTTTATAGGGATAGTGGCATAGGACAAATCTAGCTGCATCTTTCCACCTACTGCTGCTGCCCATTGCCTTGATAGAAGCATACCATAATATGGTTTAGTATCCACTACCACTATATCCATTCTATAATTTGCTTTAGGGAAAGCAGAAATTTTTAATTCAATGTCTTTCAATGTTCCTATCATAGGAACTTCCCTATTGTCCATAGCATAATAGCTTCTAGCAGATGTACTAACCTGGAGGCCCAATTCCTTCATCACATGATAAGACATCACATTTGCTGCTGCTCTAGAATCAATCATGCAGTCTTTTACCAAGAAATTATTTACCATTAAGGTGATATAGAATGGGTCGACAGATAATGGTTCTTGAGTAATTATGATCCAAATACATATATTGGAAAATTATTTTCCTTTTTCTTTCCCTTTCATCAGTGGGCTATCTTTTCTAGTATCATTTGGTATCAATGGTATTTCCTCTTGGTTGGGAACAAATACATCATCTATCCCTTTGAAAAGTGCCAGAGCAACTTCTTTGTGTTATTTTATTTTCAGCATCTCCATAAGTGGGACTGAAACTTTCATTTGGGTCAGAGCATGTTTCATGTCAAAAAGGGGCAATTAAGGGAACACATCACTCATCCTTTTCACCTTTTTGGATTTCTCATTAGGTACTAGTTCCTCTCTTTCTTCTTCATTTCTAGTATGATCAAAAGAAGACCCTGCTTGTTTTTCATGATTTTTACTCTTATCTTCCATGACATGGGAATCCTCAGTAACTCTAAGTGACTCCCTTTTGACATAAACAAGGACAGGTTTACCTTGAGCTGGTTGCACTGTTCTATTTCTTAAGTTGTAAGCATTTCTTGCCTGATTAATTATTGTAACAGTCAAGGACATCCTTTCTTCATCTGTGGGATTTTTGAAATGAGAATGTGAATTGTCACTTCCCACTGTATTTATAGTTGTTTGTGACACATTTTCAACCTGATCATTTTGATGGAGTGGATTTTGTATTTGATATTAAGGACAATACTTATGATTTATGTACAAATTATCAGAAAATGATCCAATATCAGAAAACCATGGGTATGGTTTCTTTACTATAAATTTACTGATAGTAGGGCCTTCTTGTTCTCTCTCTTCTATTTAATCAAATAGGGCCTGGGATACTACACATTGATAGGAAGAGTGTGGCATATTGCAAGAATAACACTAGGGAGTATTCTCAACATAGTTGGCACTATTCCATTGTAGGGGATCTGGGGTTTCCTTGGCTTTTGGGTTATCTTGTCCATTAGGGACTAGTTTGGCATTATTCCAATTAGTCTTGTAATGGTAGTCTCTTAGGTTAGGCTGTTTGTCAAATCTTTGGTTAGTATACTTATTATCACGGTATCTCCTCTATCATTTTTATCCATTTTGGTAGCAAGGTCTTTCACTGCACTTACCAATTTATCCACCGTATCATCTTCTTTGACATTTTTGTTGGCTAACCCCTTTTCTTTCCAAAGTTTATTGTCTTCCCTCTTCCCCAATTTCCGTGGTGCTCCCCTATTACTCTTAATGTCAATTGTTATTTTATAACCATCCCTCAAGGTAGTTGGGTTCTTATCTCTTAGTAGATAATACATTTTTCCATTAGTATCATTAATATAAGTGGTAAGAGATACTTCCTCATCTAATCTTAAGGCTTGGAACAATTTCTTCATGGCCTTTTGAAATCTACTGTTAAAATCAGCCATACTCTCATTAGGAAACTTCTTAATATTATTAAACTCATTTAACATGTATCTAGAATTAACATTCTCTCTATACTGTTCCCTAAAAGACTTTACAAATTTTTCCAAAGAGGCAATACTATCATTAGGCAAATTTCTAAACCAATCCCTAGCATCTTCTGTTAATGATTGAACAAAAAGCTTCATAATAACATCTTCATTTTCAATCTCAAAATCTGTTATCTTATCACTAAAAGCTTTTAGATGCTCTTTACAAGTAACCACATTATTTCTAGTGAACTTGGGGATTTTATTTCTTACCTCATTGGGGATCACATTAGGGTGACCAGGAATGCCTCAAAAAAAGAGAGCTATATACCTGTTCATATGGACAGGCCTTCTTTGGAAATTCTCATGTACATTATCACCACTTACTCTAGTAGCTCCTCCTTGGTTTTGAATAGGTGGGGGAACACTTTTCTTAGGATTGGTAACTTGAATGCTTGGGCCAGAACCACCGGGCTGAGTACTTACATTCGGGCCAGATTTCTTAACATTTGAATTCAAACCATACAATTACAACTTTGGATCACCCCCTTGATTAATTTGGATGGGGCCAATAGATGGCTTTTGTGGCTATGTTACATGATTAACTGGCATAGAGATAATTGTAGAAGTATTAGTAGTAGTATGTAGAAAAGCTATTTTCATTCTCATGTCGGTAGGAGTAGCTTCTAATTCCAACTTCTCTAGTTGCTTGGACAAGTCATCTTTGGCTTTTCTACCCTAATCCAATTCAAGATCAACTTGGGATGCTCCTAAAAGGATAGTCAAGTTTTTCTTAGGCTCCTCTATAGTCACACCAACAACTTTTTGTTTTCCTTTTTTAGGAACATCTTTAATATTTGTCTTGAGCTTTGCATCATGCTCAATATCATATGGGAATAGTTGTCTGATGATAGGCCCTTCCTTCTAAAATTCATACTTGTCATGATTCAAAATTTTATTTGGGGCTTTATTCCTCAAATCATCAAGGTTACCAAACAATTCTAGATTCAAACCCTTGACTTCATGACTCAGGCTTTTAGCCTTAAGATCATTCCTTCTAGTCTCAGCTAAGAGCTCTTCTCTTTCCATTAGAAAGTAATATATCTTCTTCCCACATTTCTCCTTTGCTTCAGCTATTTCCTTTTCTTTCTATTTCTTTTTCCTTCTTAAAGCCACAATCTCATCATGCAACTTATCAGAATCATATGAAGTTTTTTCAGCAACAGAGGTCTCTTCTAGTGAAGTAAGATCTTCTTCTACTGGAAAGAAACCTATATCAACATTTTCTCCATCCCCGAAGGGATCAAAATTGGCATCATCTCTATAAGCATCAATTGTCTCTATGGGTCCTAAATCTTCAGACGAAGATGATTTTCTTTTAGGAATGGGAGTCTCCATCCTTTCATTAGAGCTATATTGGGAGTCATGCTTGCAGGTACCTCTTTTCGACCACTGTTTCCTTTGAAGTGTATGAAGCTTCTCTCCAACATCCTTTTCATGATTCATTTTGAAATATGATCTGTATTTCTTTGTCATCTCATCTTATAGAACAAACAAATATTTCAAGATGTTTAATGTGCAACACTAGAGTACACAGAGGTTAGAGTCGCCACCTCTTTTTAGAGGACAAAAAATATATAAAGATTCAAGTGCAAATGAGACTTGAAAACAAAGCTTCTTAATAATTCCTCACTTGGTAACATCGATAAAATGGTTCTTCATTGGTCGTATTATCGCAATTTTTTTCCACCCTATGGATTTTCTCTTGAAAACAAACAAGGGGCTAGATTAGAGGATTCACAATTACTAGTTATTCCATCTGAGACAAGATTTGTATCATTTTCAAGATCAATACCTTCAAACAATGTGCCATGATAGATAAGCAGAACAAACTTTCTTTGATGATTACGAGGAAAAACACACTAATTCTCAATATTGCAAGGACAAACCCTTTCATGAACATTACTCTTAGAACATTACAAAAATTCCCTAGCAGAGTCGCCAATTTGTTATATCTTTTTATTGTATAATTAGTATGTAGCATTAAATGCATGACACTTTAATTCCCAATTTAGATTCTCACAGGGAAAAGGCTAATTAACAAGGATGAACATCCTTCTACACTTTAGGCTGCACAGACCCAGGCGGGTGCACCTTCAAAAGAGTGATAACTTCTAGTAAATCTGACAATGGATTAAGGATTTATGATCCTTCTTCTTTTTAGGCCAATAGGATTAGGAAGGCTAACCTATTGATTCTCTCTTCAAGGAATCACTAAGGTGAACTATATTGAATACAATTATTTAGACATGTACTTAAAATGATAGAAATATAAAGATTGATTAAAGTTGGATTGATGATAACGACTACTTATCAGAATTTTGGCCAATGCCTAATCATGGGTCATAGAATCAAAATAAAACATACATACACCAGGGATAACTAATTGAAATACAAATAAACCTCAGATGGAATGCCTTACAAACTATCTTCTCATCCTCACACCCTTGTATCAAATTCCTACATAAACCTTAACCCTCTGCAATTATCTACAAGATTTAAACTCTCCTTGAAAGCAACTCACAAATAATAGCATGGCTACCTTATAACAAGTATATTCAAGATGGCATACAAATTAAACATACAAGAACTAATAGTAAATGTAAAAAGACATCATTAGTGTCAAAATGGAGATTCCATTGTTTTTTATTAATATAATCCTAGTATCAGTACATTCAAATAGATTCAAAACAAAAAACCAGAACAATTCAGAAGTCTGCCTTGTAGTCTTATTTTTAACCATCATCTTCAAAATATTACAAATTTTTATTTATAGAGAGCCCTATTCATCTTGGAATCCATTTGAAAAATAAGGATGCAACAAGCTTTGGATGACTAGGCTATAGGACAAAATTTACATTTCACAGATGAGACAAAAAAATAGGTGGAGAGAATAACAATGCTTTGTTACAAGTTATGTAGTCCTTTGTTTCATGACCGCCTGAATGATTGTAACTTCCTGAGGGTTGTCAAATCCTTATCATCTGGGATTTGTTACTTTATTGATGCAAGAACCTATATTGGCCTTTGTTCAAACTACTAGACATCACTGGTGCTTATTATCACTCTTTAATTACTACTTTTTGTTATTGGAGTGACTATGCCATACTTGCTAACCCAGGTGGTAAACACCTCATCACTTGGCCAAATGAAGCTGAGGACCTCATTCTTTTGGCTATTGAATTCAACCCAATCGACACTAGCCTTCTCAATCTTTGATTCCCAAGATTCAAAAAATGTTCTAGCCTTGTTGAGAATTTCAATGGTTAACACAAACCAACCTGTATTTTTTTAATAACAATATTGTTTGTCTTGTTGGTTAATGTTTCATCCAACTGCCTTATTCATAGGAATTCATTCTTTATGTTTCCATCCTTTTTTAACATATTGGGAAACATATCATAGTTATCCCTAGAAGATTCACCTATTATAGTTTCTTTCCTTTTGATGATCATATTCTTCTTGACATCCAAGTCAGCCATCAGTTTAAGGCATTTGCAGGTCCTTGTCAAGATGATATCAATATTATTTTTCTCTTTTGAGGTAGAATAGAAAGATTTTACATGGGCTTTCTTCCCTTTCCAATTATCAATTATCAAGTCCCAATGCTCCTTATCTTCATCATGTTTTCTGATTGTGCTGACAATTTTCTTTCCCATTAAATAAAGGTTGGCAAGATTAGCTTTACCAGCACACCTCTTGAGGTTAGAATTTATTTTGTCAAAACACCTTTTCTTTACCAATTCTTTAGCTTCTTTGTATGTAGGTGAATCCTAAAGATCCATGTTTCCCTCTTCTTCTAACCTTGATGTTTCAATGATTAACCTATTCTTTTCAGCCACTAACTCTACTCTCTTAGCATCAATGATTTCTTGGGTTGTAGGGCTTACTGGTGCAGGGGATGGGGGTAAGTCACAAATGGGCTGGATGAAGAAGGTTGATCTGGGCCCTTGGCTAACAATCTTTAGGGAATGAATTGACCAAATTGCTTGCTTTCCAAGAAAGAAATTCTTTTATCCTTTTCTAAAGATATCACCCTTTCCTGGTTATAAGCCCCCAAAACTGTTTCATACCTCTCATTCAAATTACTAAGCTCATCTTCTAGATTTTTGGCTACATTAACTGAAAACTTGGCAATTTCTAGACTCATATTTGCTACTTCCAAAGCCCCTATTTCTGTAACTCTTCTTACTAAGAGATTACCTGAATGTTTGGAGTGATCCTCTTTACTAGCACTTTTACTTGCTTTGTTTTCTATGGACCACATCACAAGTACTGCATGATCTTCACTAAATTTGACACCCATTGGTGCCTCTCCAACTTGCATTGGCTTAGTTTCTTTTCTCACTACATCAAAAATGATTGCATCAGCAAGATCCCTCTGATGTAAAATAATGACCCCTTCCTTTTGCACCAGTGTCCTGCCCTCATCAGGAGTGATCTCTCCAAATTTGACTATCATATTCTTTTTTATTTCTTCTTCAATTTCATCTCTACTCTTATCTAGATGAGCATCTTGCATCTTTTTACATGCTTCTTTGAATTCATTAATATAAATTCTCCGCATAAATTGAATAAAAGCTCTAGTTTTTACAAATTTGTCATCAGCCAAAAATTCATCACTAGCTTGCTTGGTGATAGGATCCAATTCTTTTCCTGCAAACCCAGCCATAGTTAAATCCATTGTTGTTTGTTTAGGAGTCTTAGGTACTACTTCTTGCAATTCTTGGGCTGTGATAAAGACTTGGCCAATGTTCCCCATTTGAACTAATCGTTCTAGCACACTTTTATCATCCAGGTGTAGGGGAGACTGAGAAGGGGAGTATAATTCACTCTATGAGTGTTCTTTTCCTTCTATATTTTGGAATTTAGGGGATGGGATTGATTGGGTGCTAGAATCCAGTGGTTTCTTTCCCTTTTGATCAATTGTTTTCTCACCCCTAGGCAATATAGTAATTTATCCTCTTCTCTTGTATACCACATAATTACCTGGTGGGATTACTCTTCCTTGTGAAATTTTGATCAGGATAGCATGAGATTTTTTGGGCTCAGCTTCCATTATCCTCTATTTCATCTCATTTAAGGTCTGCATGATTCCCTCAAATAAAGTCATCAAAGACTCAATTTTCTTGGCCCAAGGGAAAAATTCCTTCACAAGATCATAAGATTTGTCAAAATTATGTACAAATTCCAACGAATTCTTGTGCACCAGCCACTTTTCCTTTTTGATCTTTTTGTCACCTAGGTAAAAAAATTTCCTGATAATATCCTTAGGGTAATTAAACTGATCCTCCAATGTTAAGCACTTGGTTCTTTTTCTGAACATACCCATTATTAAATCTTCATTATCTGAACACCTCGATACAGATGTTGCTAAGTGGTAAGGTTCAAAATACTTATCAAATTGTGTCCACCTCCCCTTTGTTATGATAAAATGATTGGCTTTGGTGAGGGTAGGGAAAATGCTTCCCTTCATTTTTCCTACTATGGCTTCCTCATGTAGTCCACCTAGTTGTCTTATAATCTTAGCTATCCCAATCTTTAGAGGGACTCTGTAGGGCGGCACATTAGGGGTTCTCCTGAATCCATAAACCCTTATTACTGTAGAAATAGGGTACAAAATCAAATCTCCCCAGTTATGAGCAATCTTCAATTCTAGAGTAAACTCCATAGGTCTCAAAAGATTCATCATATCAGTGTAGATCGTGGAATTTTGATTGCATAATAGTGACCTAAGCCTAGTGGCAAAAACCCTATCAATGTAAACATAATTGGCTTTTTTTTTGTCCCATGACACATTAGCACTCCACATCTGAATAGACAGGTCCTCATCACCTTGGGATTTATTCAATTCCTTCTCTTCCTCAAATAATTGAGCATTATTGGATAAGAACATGTGCATCATTAGGGAATACCATCCCATTGGTTTAAGTATGTTGTTGTCCTGGATTCCTGCGAAAATTTCATGCATTTGTTGGGCAATATAAGAGGCATTATCAAAGACCACTGATAAGTGGGGATGTAGAATCTAAACCACCATGAACATTATTTGGATAGGCATTGTTAATTCCTCATCTTCTCCTAGATCTTGGCACAGGGCACTATACATTTTCCTGGCCTTGCCATTAAAATAGTGCAATTTAAATGGTTCTGGTGTGTTAGGCCCTACTACAATCAGGTCTCCTATCTTGTTAAAGTGCCCTCTCAAAGCCTCATTTTTGTAATACTCCCTCTGGGTCTTGTATACTTCCTTGAATTATTTGCGATCAATATAATCTATTTTCATTGAGGTATCATTCAATTTGAAGATTCTTCTGATTTCATCAGCTGAAACAGTTAACAACACATTTCCCTTTGTAACCCTGACAACCCTAGATACTTTGTCATAAGTGTTTGGAATCAGAGAGAACAAAACTGTATCCATAAACAACCTAGGAACTATCAACTATCCTACATCCAAATCCCATATATTACAATCTGGGGTTGGAGCATTTCTTTGGCTATATGCAGTTCTAAATAGAGTAAGGCCACTAAAACTAGTTTTAACATCTTTAGCATATCTACCCAAATCATACAATCCTTCTCCTATTTTGAAACGGGGATGTGTTGGAACTATTCTTTTGATTTGGGTCGCATCTCCTATGGATACTTTCAATTTTCACAATAGAGCATCCCTAATATTTCTCTTCTAGTAATCTACTTCTCTAGAGATTTCGATCCTAGGGGCCATTTTTAGATCAGGGTTCTAACAGTAATGGCATCAAATTTATGGCAATACCTCTGTTTATTCTTAAGAATTCAAAATTCTACTATAAGCATTAAATTCAACTGATTTTGTCAATAAGCTTACCCATTCTACAATTTTGGCAACACAAAGTGCGAGAATTCTGCAACTTTGATATTCACTTTAATCACTTTGACAATAATGAGTGTTTTGATATTTCAAATACAGAACTATACGCTTCCATCAGATTAGTCTGTCACATTGAATTTTATTGAAGTAGCCACATACTCTACAATTAATTCACTTGAGTTGAAATTCACGGTTGTAATGGCTCACTGAAACTTACTCTGGCAATTTTAAACCTGGGCTATAGATTTCAAATAGCATCTTCTTCATCTGATGGCTATCTTCTTTTCTCAGAAATAAATGCTCATTTGGGACATGTTTTAACATGACTTAATCTCTTATGTGATAGATATCATGCTTCTTCTCCTCAAGCAATTAAGTCCACCATTTGATTAATCCTAACTTGTCTAGAATTGATCTCAACTTGGGTTTACTGGCTGTGGCTGCACATCACCACATATACCATGTGTCAACACAACTTAATGGCTTATTCACTAGATCTTGATTACTTTTCCGCTAAGCCATTAAAAAAACCCTCTGATTATTTCATACTTGCAACCCTTTTAACATGATGACTGTGCTGCATAGGATCTTTATGATTTCAGTTGGGCCCACCTAGGACACGTCGCACCATGGCTTAATTACTTATGTGATAGATGTCATGTAACTTTTATTTAATTCATCAAGTGAACCATCAGATAATTTCATACATCTCTAAACTTTATCTTGCGGCTGGCTTCACCTTTAGTGGACTACACATCATCACCCTTGACACGCGTTGGCACCGCTTAATCGCTTATGTGATAGATGGTGCGCACTTTGCCTTTAAGCAATTAAGTCTACCGTTGATTTTTTATGACTTTCTTACTGCTTAGCTGAGAAATTTTATGATTATCAGCCCCACCAAGGACATGCATTGCCCAAACTTGATCTCTTATGTGATAGATGTCATGCATCTTAGCAGCCAAGCCATTAAGTCAACCGTTCAATGAAACAAAACCTGCCTGATCGTTAACTGCGAATCACTTCAACCATCAGGCCCATTAAGGACACACAACACCACACTTTAATAGCTTAACTAATAGATCTTGATCAGTTTTGGACTAAGATATTAAGCGGGCCATCCGATCAAAATACATTTTCTCACCATATAAAACATTAAAATGAAAGGATTTTCTCAGTGGCATGACTTAGGAAAAATTAAAGTGGTTAGGAAAACACAACTTTAAAGCACAACCCTTTTAACGTGATGACTATGATAACTTAAGTGACTGAAAAGGAAATGTGAAAATAGAACTCGCCAAGAGACTTAGGGTTTTTAGATTCAAATTTGAATAGGGTTATAATATAGACTTGAGGGTTCAGACACTTTTCACCATTTTCAACTAGGTCAAGGGTAAGAACAAACTTTGTAGAGGCATGAGAATAAATTTTCAACCATTATTTTAAACCCTTGGATACCATGAATGACAGGGGACCTCAAAAATTTACAAGACATATTTCAAACATGAAATAGCACCAACAAGGTGTATTTAACCTTATTTAGGTAGTGTGCATAGGCAATGCGCCTATTGTTACTCTTCACTCCTAAAAGGGTTTGTCCTCTAATAGGGACTATGTACTGTAATGCATCAATAAGCTCCTATCATAGCTAAATCTTTTAATAGGGATAGTATACTCTCAATACATTATTTGTGGGTACTAAATCCCACCAGGGTTCTACCTTTAATAAGGTTTCTTCAACAACAAAGGATTTTATTATGGTGTTTGCATTTATTGTGTTATCATTTGGTTTAAAGTTTTGGTTTATAAAGTTTAATGTTTAAAAAATTTCTCACAACTGATTAACCCCACTCTCAATTGTGTTGTTGGAGTGTTATTCCTAATAGTCAAAGGGATATTACTAATGAACATTATTGAAATATCACCAGCTAGCAGGGCATACAATACCTTTTTAGATATAGATCAGTATCTTGAGATAAAAAAAAAAATTATCTTCTCGTTTGGATTTTTTTAATAGTGAACAAGGTCAAAAATGGTGATCTTGTCACTATAGTTAGCTTAAAACCATTTTATTAATGCATCCATTATTTAATCAAATGTTTTAATAGATTAATATGGAAGAGATCTATACTACTCTAGCATAGTCCCCATAAGGGACTGCGAGAACAACTTAAGCAAGACATAGTCCAGATTGTAGTGATTTTTGCATAAGGTAAGAAAATAATAAAAATGAAAATGTGGATCCATATCTCCATTCTTCTGATCATATTTTAGAGCTTTATCCCTCTAAGGAAGGGAAGTGTTAAGGACTTGGCTAGAAATAAAACCATGGTGGTAATATGGTAGGAGAGATCTTGTTAGTAGAAGTAGTAAGATTGGTAAGTTCTTGCTAAAGTTATCCCATATATTGCAATATGGTGTTGATGATAGGATTAAAAAGATATGAGTGGTAGTAGACCTACCAATACAAGAACCA
The DNA here is from genome assembly GCA_018584345.1 of Thuja plicata. NCBI lineage: Eukaryota > Viridiplantae > Streptophyta > Pinopsida > Cupressales > Cupressaceae > Thuja > Thuja plicata. The sequence continues at coordinate 1,427,048 of MU223910.1, read as the reverse complement.
CTAGAAAAACTAGTTCTAGTACCAATAGAAAAAGAATGGATTATGGAAGTAGTGATAGAAGAACTAGGAGGTGGTATTAAATACCCCAAGAGAACCTTCGACATTTTTATAATAGGAATATTACTACTAGATATGGGATTAATGTTAGGACATGTTTCCACTATGTAAATATGATGCAGGAGCGTCCCAGGGTAGTTGGCTATCCTACATGTTTGGGAGATTTGATGGAGTTGTGTGGACTTATTTTGATGTGTGAGGGATTTGGTATAGTTTTGTGGACCTACTTGGGTCTTTGGTAATTTGTTTTGATGTATTTAATGGAACTTGGCATGATCTTGGTTGCTTGGCATGGACCGGGAGGAGCTCAGCCTTGCTTAGGAATTTGGTGCCTATTATAGGCCGTATAAGTAATTTTCCACAAAGAGTTAGAGGATGAAAATTTTAGGGATTTAAGAGGGCCTAGATTTATACCTACGGTTTGAAGCACAAGTCCTAATTCATCCGGAGCTAGGAGATATCGTGATTTTACTAAGACATCTATTTTGGGCATTTAATTGTTGTTGTTGGCCGACTTGTGGCATTTGATTTCGGTATTTGTATTTAATTTATGTTCAGGGCCGACCTGTGGCTTGGATTGGTATAAGTAGGGGTTTTGGGGGAAGTCTTTAGTCATTATTCATTCATCCTAGAGAAGAGGAAGAAGTAGAGGAGCGAGTTGTAAGAGGAGCTAGTGGCTGTGGCTTGGGAAACAAGGAGATTGCTTGGTGGGCTTGCGAGCACAAGTTTAGATCTTCCTTGGGTGTTCCTACCAGTGTGTGGATCTGGGCTAGCTAGGGTTTCATTTGGATCTTGTGAGATCTTATGGATTTCTATTGTAATTGCATTGTATTTGGCCGTAACCCAAAAGGCCTTACAGTCGGGCATGTTGGATGAAAATATAATGATTCTATTATGAGTATTTGCATTGTGTGGATATAAATCTCTGTGTTGTTATTGGTTGGGAGCTAGGACATCTCCATTGGAGATCCTCCTGCTCTGACCTTCATCAAGTGGTATCAGAGCATAGTTGTTCCTGAGTGTGTGGAAAAAGTGCCAAATGTGAGGCAGTTTGCATCAGGACCTTGGGTGGAGTTTATCAGAGTGTGGTTATTCTTCAGTGTGTGGATAGAGTGCCAAATGTGAGGCATTTTGCACCAGGACCTAAAGTAAAGGTTGGATCTAGTTGGTGTTTCATTGCAGAGGGTTTGTGAAGATCTTAGAAGATGGCTCTAAGAAGATTAGACCCTGCGATGATTGCAAAACTCCATGACATGGTGGAGAATAATATTTCAAAGAATTTTTCTCGGATGGAAGCTAGATTGAATAATTGAGTTAAGGAATGGATGGTTGAGAGTGATCCATCTCTGGATAATTTTCATAAGATAGTTCGAGAGATCTTGAAACCGTGGAGCTGGAGTCTACCGATCAGGAAGCGAGTTGTCTGGCCAGTTAGAAGACTTGTTTGAGAGAGAAGAGGGCATAGCAAGGTTGAGATGGAAGTTGGTTTTGTTGATGAGTGTGTGGAGTCTGATACAGAACCTATAGAGAAACTTGTGGTTGTTGTTGAGGAGCTTCCTAACCTTGTTGATGTTGTGGTTGAGATTGGTTTTCATGATTATTTGGTTGAGTCTAACATGGAAATTTTGGAGCACTTGGTCGTGGATAATCAGGTTGCTAATGGTGATGATCCATATGTTGGTGATATGGATTTTGTTGATATGGATGTTTCTGGTGTGGATTCACTAGTTGTTGTTGTGGTTGACGATCTACATGATACTGTGGATCAGTATGTTCCTAATGTGGACCTATTGGTGGTTGGCATGGTTGAGGATTTACATGTTTCTCCTATTGAGGATTTAAGCTTACATTTTGCTGATTTGGATTTCATGTTCGATGACATTGATGTTTTTTTTACAGAGGTTATTGGCAAGGTACTATGTTCAGTTTGTTCCTGGGAGTGAGCATGTTGATTGGATGGTTGACATTCTAGTGGTTGACAAATGGATGCAGATCTAGATGATTTACATGTTGGGTCTATTGTCCTTGTTAGAGTGGAAGCCTTTGGTGAAGATGAAGATGGTTGTGGATATTTCATCTGGCGTCAAAGTATGAGGCATACTTCTTTTCGCACTTGGGGAGTCTGATGTAGGAGCATCCCAGGGTAGTTGGCTATCCTGCATGTTTGGGAGATTTGATGGAGTTGTGTGGACTTATTTTCATGTGTGAGGGATTTGGTAGAGTTGTGTGGACCTACTTAGGTCTTTGGTAATTGGTTTTGATGTATTTAATGGAACTTGACATGATCTTGGTTGCTTGGCATGGACCGGGAGGAGCTCGGCCTTGCTTAGGAATTTGGTGTCTATTATAGGCCGTATAAGTAATTTTCCACAAAGATTTAGAGGATTCAAATTTCAGGGATTTAAGAGGGCCTAGATTTCTACCTACGGTTCAAAGCAAAAGTCTTAATTTGTCCGGAACTAGGAGATATCATGATTTTACTAAGACATCTATTTTGGGCATTTAATTGTTGTTGTTGGCCGACTTGTGGCATTTGATTTTGGTATTTGTATTTAATTTATGTTCAGGTCTGACCTGTGGCTTAGATTGTTATAAGTAGGGGTTGTGGGGGAAGTCTTTAGTCATTATTCATTCATCCTAGAGAAGAGGAAGAAGTAGAGGAGTGAGTTGTAAGAGGAGCTAGTGGTTGCGGCTTGGGAAACAAGGAGATTGCTTGGTGGGCTTGCAAGAACAAGTTTAGATCTTCCTTGGGTGTTCCTACCAGTGTGTGGATCTTGGCTAGCTAGGGTTTCATTTTGATCTTGTGAGATCTTACAGAGTTCTATTGTAATTGCATTGTATTTGGCCGTAACCCGGAAGGCCTTACAGCTGGGCATGTTGGATGAAAATATAATGATTCTATTATGAGTATTTGCATTGTGTGGATATAAATCTTTGTTTTGTTATTTATATTCCATTGTGTGGTTATTGGTTGGGGGATGGGACATCTCCATTGGAGATCCTCCTGCTCTGACCTTCATCAAAATAGATATCCCAAGTATAGTTATAGTTATCATCTATCTCATTCTTCTTTACAAAAGTATAGCCTCCTTTATGATTGTACCTAAACCTCCACACACAACAATGGGAAAAAAATGTTGTGTTGTATAGGGTATTTCTTAAGTCAAACCTTGTTATGGTGTTCCTACTTCCACAATAGCTATGATTGAAGAAAAATGAGTTCATCCTTAAGGAGGAAAAATATTAACTCATAATGAAAATATTAAATATACAAGATTACACCTTAGGATTGATAATGGTGTTAATAAAATTCTCTTCATACAAGTCCTTTAGATGTTGATGCAATAACAAAGAAAACATAGCATAATCCATTACGAAATCATACTTGAAGATAGGTTTTTGTAGTTGTTGAATAGTATAGATAACTAAAATATTTTTCTTAAACTTAATTAACCTTGATCAACCTTGATTCAATCAGATAGATAAAATAGATATGAATGTAAAAGCATAAAATAACACCATACACATTGAACACTAAATTTATGTGGAAAACCAAAGATGGGAAAAACCAAAAAAAATGATAATTCTCAATTTTAAAATACATGTTAAGGTGCTTTTTACAATGGAGGATCACTACCAGTATGCTCACTATAGGTAGGCTCACTTCTAGTAGGACTAACTTCCCAAAACATAAAAAATAGCTATCATAACTGAAAGATGGATCACTTCCAAAAGAAGAAATAGAAAAAGGAAATCAACCACTATAATAACTTTCACCAACTACAATACTAAAATAATTCTACAATATTTTTCCTTTGGTTGCACACAAAGACATACTTAACAATGTTTGGATTTATCTTTCTCAGTTTGCATCACATCTATATTATACACCAAACATAATCTCATTTTACTAATACCATTCTTTGTCTCCATAATCATCCAATTTAGCCAACCACAATTTGAATTCACGGACTTCTAAGTCAACCAAATACAATTTGAAATTGGTCACCACAAAAGAGTCATGTGGTGGAAAGTAATTAAATGTGAACCACACCAAACCACCTCACTAAAAAACAACATGCTAATTAAACTAGTGCTACCCTAAATTTTGATAAATTTAGAATTCCTAATCCATTATCAAGAAGAAAGTTTCTCCATACTAAAAAAATTAAAACCAAGGAATATTTATGATACAAATAAATAGAACTAACTAATCAAAGCCTTTAGAAAATGTTGGAATTTCAACCTTCTACAAAGATGATACTGACAGAGGCAAAAGATGGTAAAAATTTACCAATCTAAAACTGACCCCGTTTGGTAAATCAAATTTCCTATCTCTAGCAAAAATATTAGCTTTTCACGAGGTGTTTTGAATTTTTGACCAAATCCAAATCTGAAAGTTAGGTAGTTATTTTTTAGTTTGTTTATTGTTTGTGTCTTTTCACCCTAAAGAGGTTTGAAAGCTACTCAAACACATATATACATAATGTAAAATGTAAAAAGAGAAAACAATATAATACAATTTCACATATTTGGATAGTTTTGGATCAACAACTGTAATATGGACCTGGATGTACTATTTTCCAAAATCAAATAAAGATAAGTCCTTTTTCTTTCACATGTGCAATTATTTCATTATAATTTTACAATTAGTCCCTCAGATAAACCAATAGAACTTCTTCAAAGTCATAGTTTGATGTGCATGCTTCCTGATTTGATTCATTGTCTATATTTTCAATTGGTTTTCTCATTTTGCATGGTTAAATTATGTTGATTGAGGCCTCATTCAATTGGTCTATCATCTAAGAAGTCTCACTTTAAATTTGTTTTAGGTTGCATGTACATTTCATAACACCTTTGAAGTGATAAGTTTTCTTGTAAAACTGTCTCTAAGGTTGAACATAAGATTGGAATGATATTGACTCTAATGCCTCATGGTTGATTAATGCACTAGTCTTTCTTGTTTATTGGATTATAGTTATTCATTTCATTGGTTATAGTTTTGTGATATCTTATCTATTTGGTCATTTCAATTTACATACATATATACTAAACATTCTTTCAATTACTCAAAGTATTTCAGTTTACAGTTTATGATATATTGATTTTAGTTAGATTTATTTCAAGTGCCTTTCCTTACGTGAGAGAGAAGTTTGAAGTGTTTCTTATCTACTATAAAAATCCTTGTAACTTGAAGGATAAGTTAGGGTTTAGGCCTACCAACCTTGGTTTTATAGAGCCAGAATTGAAAAAGTTCCAACCTTGCCTAGGTTGTGACTTGTTAGTTGGCCAAATCACTTGGGTTTCCTAGAATTGGATTGGAAAGTCCATAGGAAATCCAATCTGCTGATTTGAGCACCAACATATTGGTGACTCTATTGGGGAGTTGTTTAAAAGAACATTTTGGTATTCTACCTAGAAGCTCTAGTGATATATTTAAGACTCTACTGGGAGAAAATAAATCAGGAGATAATAAGTATTTTCCTTCTGATAAGAAGGTGGCGACTCTATTGAACAAAGCATTTAAGTCAGTGACTCTACCGAGGGAGAAAACTTAGAAGGAGATAGCCTAGAAAGGATGAGAAATTATCTTTTAATTAGTAATAGAATATCTATTGCATGATGTTTAGAATTTTGTTAAAAATATTTTTTATTCCCATGGATACCAAGCCTTTGAATCTCAGTAAGTTTCAATGCATCTCTAATAAATTATTTTCGCAACTTTCACAGAGGGTTCCTGAATTTTATGGATATTATGATGAATCAACTCTTGATCATTTGGATGCTTTTCATATATTCCTTCATAATTATGAGGTCCATATACAAGATGATGCCATGAAGGTGTTTGCATGGTCATTAAAAAATAATGCACAAGAAGAATATGCATCATTACCTACGCAATCCATCTCATCATAGAGATAGTTTGAGAAATGGTTTCTTGATATGTTTTATGATGCCAGTGGTGGAGAAGAAAACATGTGTTCTGAACAAAACATGTGCTATGAACCGGAAAGAGAGCCAAATTATATTTTGGAGGAAGAATCATATATGTCCCCTTTGGATATATTCTTTAGTTTGGAAAGATATAAATGTGAACCTGCACTACATTTTTTCATGAGAATGATAAAGATCTATCGGGAAATACCTTCAGATATCAGGCCTGTGGGAAGGGAATTAATGGATAAACTTTGTGAGTTAGGAATCTACCATGATTCTCAAATAATATTTTTTCTTGAGAAAATATGTGAGGTATTGAGGGAAGAAAATAATGATGACATAGAGGAAGAAAATTTGGATCGGGTTGAAGAAGAATCTGTACATGATGAGATGTGTATAGAAACAGGTATCAATGACCATGATGATGAGGAAGAATATTTTCTTAGTACATAAGAAATCTCATATTTACTAGACATGGAATACCAAAAACATGTTGAGAAGAGTGGTCAATTTATTTTATCAATACACCATGATAAGAAAGTTGATGGATTAGTACATACTCACGGGTACTAGATGAAGAAGATGATAAATATCAGGAATGAAATAATGGATATGAAATAGAACAACACACAACATATGAACATGAAGAAGTTTTAGATGAAATATCTCATGGAGATATGCTTGATTTCTCTATATCCTTGAATCCATTATTTAAAGAATATTTTCTACGCAATCAAGTCCATCAACATCATGATAAAGACAATGGGCCTATTGATAATTTTGATGATGGTGGAACTCAAAATATGTATGGGGAAGTGTATTCAAAAAGTAAGACATGCATTATTTCATCCTATGAGCAGAAGTTGTATCAAACATGTGAAGATGAGGTGGAATCAAACAGACATAATGAAGTGAATGTGTTGAAGGTTACTTCTGAAATCTATAGGAGTATCCTATCTGATCAAATTATTGATAAGAAGGAAGTTCCTGAATGTAAGTGTAAAGGGAAGAAAATTGATTGGGGATTGATTTGGTTTTGTAGATTGTATATTTCCTTAACCTTTACATTTACTTTATGTTTTGAATGTGTTATTGTAGTGTAATTAATCATATAGGGGGAAGGAAGATAATATGTTCCTCTTTTATCCCCAAATGCACAAATGAAACATCCAAATTGATTAACCCAAATGAAGGATCAATGCACAAGTGAATCAATCATTTGGAAATGAGGGAAAGGAAGAAGATCTTAAATTCTATTTTATTATTAAGGAAATATGATATATGAGAGTAATTGAAAAGGATGAGAGGAAGTGCTAACCTTAAAGAATTGCAGCTCAAAGAATGTTATTTTCTGGGGTCTGTACTCTGTTTCTGGAAAATATGAAGTATGATCCAGAAAGGAAATACAGAGATGAAAAAAACCCATAAATAATTTTCCAATGTGACACCATCTTATGAAAAAGGTTGATCTTGACCCAGTAATCTCACCACTGACCCAATAATCTCAACCCTACCCTACACAAGTTTGACAGAAAATCTGTTCATAGATCTTGATAGTTCGCTGAAAAGGGTATCCAGATCTGAGCTCAAATCTTCAATCTTGAACCTGTACCTAAAAAAAAAGATATTTTTTTGTTGGGGGGGAGAGGTTTTCCTTAGTCAAACCCCAATTTTGGAATTAACCTTGAAATCAACAAAGTATAGAATGATAGAAAGTAGTAGAATTGAATCTAAGAATGAAGCTATGATATTGAATAGATATGCAATTGTAATTCAAATGTAAGAAAGTATGTAAATATGAAATCTTGGATTCAATAGAAACCATAAAAATCCATGATTATATGATTGGAATCCACCTTGAAGAGAATGAATGAGTTTTGAGGATGCACAAATGATTTTGAAGGAAGATCACACCACCATGATGGCTAGATCTAGGGTTTGAATGAGGAATCTTGAATTTTTGAACCTAATCCCTTCAAAGGCTTGAAAGCTTGAATCCTTGATCTTAAATGGACAAATTGAATGCTTAATAGGAAGAATTTAACACCTTGAGATCTTGAAAACATCTAGAATGGTGGATTATTGAACCTTTTTGCACTTTAGAAGACTTCATTTTACTCAATATCGCTTATTGTATCACTTAGAGAAAATGAGAGAGAAAGACTTCCTTTTACATGAAATTAGGGCACAATCTTCTAAGGAGGCCGACATAGGAGAATTAAATTATAATTACACCCATGCCCCTAGAAGAGGACCTATATTAAAAAAAATTTAGGATTTTCCACTTTGGAACCCAAAATAGCCGACCCGAAAGCGAGAAAATGAATTTTTGAATATCCCTGGTAGCCCAGAAAATTCTAGATTTGGAAGGGGAACCTAGGTCAAGGTCGATTTCAACCCTAACCTAGGTCAAGGTCAAGGTCAAGGTCAACCCTAACCCAGGTCAAGGTTAAGGTTGACCCTAACCTAGGTCAAGGTCAAGTTTGACCCTGACCTAGGTCAAGGTCGAGGTCGACCTTGACCTAGGGGGTCAGAACCCCTGGAAATTGTGCCAGGTGGGGTAGAAGGTGCTCGGAGAGGACCAATCAGGGTCTTAAACATACATAGAAGTAGGAGATGATGTAGAAAGGAGGGGACAGTATGATGGTGGTAAAAAAACATCCCCTAAGGAGGGCTAAACATTCTTCACATGGAAGTGCTTCCATTTTAAGATGATACATTAAGCCCCCACTTTAGCAGAAGTATGGAAATCAAACATGCTTTCCGTAAAGTTAGAAGAAATAATCTGGTGGATCACAACAAGGTAGAACATCACTAGGTCAAGGAAATGAGCCCCTAGACCAAGGACTCTAACTCAACATAAATGCATAAAAGATATGAAAAATAAAGAGGAATCAATCATAGAAACATACGTGACTACATAAGCAAGACAAGAACAACACTATAAATAACATAGCTTCATGATCTAATCCTACTAACATGAAAGAAAAATAAAGAGAAGGGAAAGTGATTACCTCACCTAGTAAGATGCCCACCTTACTATGAATCACCAAGGAGAGAGAGCCGAAAAGGTTCACCCATAAACTGTGCTTGTAATTGTAATGCATCTTCTGATGACTTTTGAAAATATCCATAGATCCACATTCTTGTATCACTATGAATATAAAATGTGTGTCTTCTCAATATTTGGCAACTTATGTGTGTTACCTTCCAAGGATTTAGCATATTTAAAATTTAAAAAGGGTGCATATCTCTTTAGGATTTAGCAACTTATGTGCGTTACCTTCTGAGGATTTAGAAAAAATAAAAGTAAAATTGTGTGTCCCTTCAGGATTTAGCAACTTATGTGTGTTACCTTCTGAGGATTTAGTAAAAATAAAAGTAAAAATGCATGTCCCTTCAGGATTTAACAACTTATGTGTGTTACCTTTTGAGGATTTAGCATGCTGCAAACTGTAAATTAATGTAAACTATAGTACAAGGGAGACCTTATATATGCCCCCCTCCTTATCGTGACTACCCACTAGGTAGGATAAGGAAGAGAAAAGAGGATACCTACTTCACAAGGTAAGGAGATATCTAGCTTAACAACAATGTATACCATATTCCTAGCGAAGAGCCTTGACCCTTACATCCAAGAACATAGATAATCGTAAAATGGATATGTCACTTATGGAAAAAGGATCCTCAAAAAGGGAAGAGATCTTATCATCAAGACCCTCACCATAGAGGAGTGCTTAGGATAAAATGTCATCTTCTAAAGAAAAGAGGGACCAAAGATTCAATCATCAAGCCCCCTCTAATCAAGAGGAAGCAGAATCTTAGGATGAAGGCATCAAACTCTAACCCAAAGCAAGAGCAAGAGTTTATCAAAAGCATAGTTTGCAAAATAAAGAAAAGGTGATGACCTAGGACAATCACCTCTCATATATGAGGGTATCCATAGTAAAAAACATTCATTTTTATAAGGAAATAATGTTATATGATAAAAAAAATGCCACTAAGCTAAGGAAAGTAGATCCTTAGATAGAGTAAGAAAGAATATACCTTGCCCCCCAGGTGTGAAGGCAAGGGATATATCAATTTATATCAAGAGATTTTATAGCAAAGAGATATATTTACAAAAAAAATCCCTAGAAAAGGTATCATGAATGGTTTTTTTTAGGGATTGAATATAGAAAGAATAACCGATTAAAATTTAAAAAAAAATATGCTAAGAGCCAAATGGATCCTAGAAGACTGGAATAAGATACCTCTTGCCCCCGAGTTAAGAACAAAAGGAAAGATGCAATCTAACTTGTAGAGGAATGAGGGAAATGCCCTATATCAAAATTATGAAGAAATTGTAATACTACATGGGAATGAGATATAACTCCCAAGGCAACTCTTTCTCTAACATATAGCTTGAAATGCATACAATTAGCAAGTAAATATTTATTACTATAATGAAAAGGACATTTATATTTAGAGAGAGCATTTCTCCAAATAGGTTTAAATATTTCTTTCTTGGAATTCATTAATTGGACATACACTTTCTTAGCCACATCTTGAGGAGTACCATGGTGATCTAAAGTAGGTGTTGGAAGAAGAACATGAAGAGGGGGATGGAGGTTAAGATCCACTACCTTGATTGGAGGTGGTGAGAAACCTATACCATGCATATCTTGTTTAGGAAATGAATGAATTAGGTTTTTAATTCCTTCTTCATTAATACCAAGTCCTAAACCTTTATAACCTTGTTTATCTACCATAGTATATCCATTAGTGTACTTCACCCTTTCTTCTCTTTGATGTTGTGTCTCATTGTTTGTCGATGTCTACAGAATTCTTTAGCTCTCCCTTAGCCTGATTGATCTGGACTATATGAAGCTTAACCTTCACTAGTTTCTCTTCACCATCTTTTTTCAATTCACTCCCCCATGTATCTGATTTCATACGGAAATAAATTATGATTGTCTCTTATATAGACATGAAATTCCTTAATTCTTGATTCTTGGCGTGAAAAAAAATCTAGCAAAATTGATTTACGGCTTTAACTCCTGATTTATCTCATAGTTATCTTCTTTCCAGTTGTATAAATCAATTTCTTAACTATGGTTGAATAAAACAAATAAAACAACCAGTTAAGTCTATCCTTAAGCTTTGCCAGCTAGATATTTTTTCATTTTTTGATCTCTCTGTTCTGTCGGTCAATTCTACAGTTTGTCGCTGATGTCAACTGCCAGTTCCATCGGTGCAACTTCAGTTAGCTTCAGGATCTCCATCTGTTGGGCATCATTGGACCTTTCTCATTGGGCAACACTATTTTCATCTCGTTGGGCATCCTATGATTTTTCTTTGTCAGGCAACACTGTCTTCTACTCATTGGGCATCACTGTGACTTTATCTCTTTCTTTACGGATGGTGTACACTCCGTCGGTGTTGTCTGTCACTTAGTGAATACATGACTTTTATGCATTACTGAAATCATAACCTCTATTCCATTGATTCTCTTAAATATTTAGCATTATATATATGACCATATATATGATATTAAGTTGACATCAATGCCAAAGGGAGAGATTGATGACATGTAACTGATTGAATGTTTGATAATGTTAAGTTGAAGATGATGCAAGACATTAAATCAGTTAATGGTTTGTATTTTTATTGATGTCAACTTGATATCATCTATATGGTCATATACATAATTCTAAATACTTCAAAGAATCAATGGAATAGAGGTTATGCTTTCAGCAATGCATAAAAGTCATGTATTCACTAAGTGACAGACAACACCGATGGAGTGCACACCATCGGTAAAGACAGAGAAAAAGTCACAGTGATGCCCAATGAGTAGAAGATAGTGTTGCCTGACAAAGTAGAATCACAGGATGCCTGAGAAACTGAAAATAGTGTTTCTTGATGAGAAAGATCCAATGATGCCCGATGGATGGAGATCCCGAAGCTAACTGAAGTTGCACCAATGGAACTGGCAGTTGTCACCGGTGACAAACTGTAGAATTGACCGACACAATAGAGAGATTAGAAAATGAAAAAATATCTAGCTAACAGAGCTTAAGGATAGACTTAACTAGTTTTTTTTTTTTTTATTCAACCACAGTTAAGCAATTGATTTATACAGCTAGCAAGAAGATAACTACGAGATAAATCAGGAGTTAAAGCTGTAAATCAATTTTGCTAGATTGTTTTTCACGCCAAGAATCAAGAATCAAGAATTAAGGAATATCATGTATATATAAGAGAAAAGCATAATTCATTTTTATATGCAATCAGATA
>MU223910.1:1390106-1401104 GCA_018584345.1 Thuja plicata | reverse complement strand
GGAACCTAGGAGAGAGGGAATAGAAAAGTCCTTCTGGTTAGGGTCTGAGAGTAGCCCTAAGAGACTCAAAGGTGAGTCTAGAGAGTCCTGAATTGAATAGGATTCCAGGTGAGATTCCTAGGAGAGATTAGGAATTTCAGAGAGTTAGGTGACCTCCCCATCACTTATTCTAGAGATACTCAAAAATATCCTTGCATAATGGTATTGTGAAGATATCTGCAATCAACCCTTTTTCAGGTACATACTCAAGTCTCACCTAACTTTCCAATACCTTCTCTCTCAAGAAATAATATCTAATGGATATATGTTTCATTTTGGATTATTGTAGCATATTTGTGAAAATGTTTATGGTACTATTATTGTCACACATAATTAAGATAGGTTCATCAAATGATATACCGATATCTTTGGCATTTGTTTCATCCTAAGTACCTAAGTGCAACATGAGGATGTTGCAATGTAGTCATCTTTAGAATAGATAATAATATAGAATCATGTTTCTTACTCGAATATGAAACTAATTGAGAGCCAAGGAAATAAGATCCACCACTAGAAATTCTCATCTTATCAACATATTGAGTCCAATCTACATCAGTATAAGCTATCAAAGTGAAATATAAATCTTTGGGATACCATAATCTAAACTCTTTTGTTCCTTTCAAATATCTAAAGATCCTTTTTACTTCAACAACATGTGATTCCTTTAATTCTTGTTGAAATTCGACCACTAAATAAATAGCATACATAATATCTAGTCTAGTAGTAACCAAATATAAAAGGCTTCCAATTATTAACCTATATTTACTTCCATCATCTTTAGGTGAATCATCATATTTTGTCAACTTGCATCTGATGATAATAGGTGTACACATTGGTTGATAATTCTCCAATCCAAATGTCTTCAATAATTCTCTGGTATACTTGGACTGAGAAATGGAAATTCCTTTTCTATTTTGATTTACATGTAATCTGGGAGATAAGTTTAACTCACCAATCATGGACATTTCAAATTCTTGTTGCATTTCATCTAAAAACCTCCTACACATGTCATCATTTCCTCCAAAGATTTTGTCATCAACATAGACTATAACAATTAAGATTTGACCTGAGTCAACTCTATTATATAAGTTACTGTCACCAGATCCATTTTTAAATCTTTGTCCAATTAGATACTTATCCAATCTACCATACCAGGCTCTAGGTACCTACTTTAACTTGTGCAATGCTTTCTTCAATTTGAAATCAACATCTAGATAAATTCCTAATTTAAATCCTTCTAGTTGCTTAATGTACATTTTTTCCTTCAATTCTCCATTCAAGAACGTTTATTTTACATCCATTTGATAGATTTTGAAATATTTCAAGGATTCAAAAGCTAAGAATGTTCTGATTGCTTCCATTTAGGTAATAGGAGTATATATTTGTTCAAAATCAATACCTTTTCTTTGAGTGTAACCTTTGAAAACCATTCTTGCCTTGTTTCTTATTACCTTTCCATTTTTATCATGTTTGTTCCTAAATACTAACTTTTTTCTAATTATATGTTTTTCTTTTGTTCTAGGCACAAGTTCCCAGGTATGATTCTTTTCCATCTGATCAAGCTCTTCTTTCATTGCCTTTACCCAATACTGGTCATTATATGCTTCTTCCACAGTCTTTGGTTCAATTTCTAAGAGTAAACACACTAAAATTTATTTTTGAGCTGCTTTAATTCTTGTGATAATGTCTTTATTCTTATCTCCAATAATCCAATTTTCTGAGTGGTTTCTTTGTACATACCTTGGAGTTTTATTTATTTATGTCAGAGCTTTCTTTGTCTCTTCTTTTTTTTTCTTCCCTTTCATTATCATTAGGTTTGTCTCATTTATATCTATTATGTTTGTCATAAATTTTATGAATACCTTCATCAACCTTCACATTTGTGCTTTCAAATATTTTTTTAGTCTATTTTATAACGCTTGTATTCTTTTAGAGTATCCCAAAAATATCCCTTCATCAGCTCTATTGTCAAATTTTCCAAGATCTTCATTATTTCTCCAACTGTAGCATTTACTTCCAATTTTTTTGAACTAATTTAGTGTTGGAGCTCTTCCATGTCATAGCTCATATGATGTCTTTCTATACTTCCTTTTCAAAACTATCATGTTAAGAGTATATACTATTGTGTGTATAGCTTCTCTCCAATAGACCTCCGATAAACCTACTTCTTTCATCATTGTTTTAGTTGCTTCTTGAATTGCCTGGTTCATTCTTTATACTACACCATTCTACTATTGTGTCCTACAAGAAATTAACTCTCTCTTAATGTCATGTTTCTCAAACACTCAATTCTTTTATCAACTTTTTTCTCGACTCTTGCTTTGAATATCTTGAATTTTTATAATGCCTCTAATATTTCTCTTAAGAATGCTACAAAATTTAATCTAAAATAATTATCAATCAAAACCATGAGATATCTCTCACCTTGTAGGGTTCTTGTTCTAGTTGGTCTATATAGGTCAATTTGAACTAGATCTAATAGACCGATAGAAAGTTGTTTTTTTTCCTTTGAATGTTTCTCTTATATGCTTTCTTTCTTGACATCCTTTATAGATAATGTTGTCTTGTTTGGTTAGTGTTGGAAAATATCTAGACAAATTGTTGAATTTAATGTGATACATCCTCCGATGCTAGAGCTAACTGTCATTGGACTTTGATAATAAGAATATATTTGCACCTTCTAGTTGGTAAATGTTTTCTCTTATCCTTTTTCCAAGTGCAATAAAAGTTTTGGATCTCTTCTAGATAACACAACCATCATCTTCAAATACATTATCCTAACCATTTTCATACATATTTCCAACAATCAAAATATTATGATATAGACCCTTCACATAGTAAACATTGTCAATATAATATTTTGTTAGAATAACTGAGAGGGGGGTTTGAATCAGTAACCTAAAAAATTAAACTAATAATCCAACCAAAAATTTATATCAAAAATAAAATACCTTCAGTTATCTTTTAGTCCTACAAGATGTATGGCTTTAAGTAATCTTATCAAATATATACTAATCAGTGAGTATAATGTTTATCTTTATCTAGCCTTTACCAAATAGTAGTAATTGAACTTAGTGTTTACTGACCAATCATGTTTTAGTAATATGTAAAGAAAAAACATCAAAGAAATGAACCATATAAAAAATTGACACATGGATTTTTAACGTGGAAACCTTGTTAAGGGAAAAACCACTTGGGACTAGTAACCCAAAATTTTCACTCTTCTGAAGTGAGCTCGGTGAAGAGCCAACCCTGTTAAAGGTTACAAACACACTGTTAAGTGCAACCTTGTTAGAGGATTTAAAACTAAAAGTTTAATATTTGACCTAGCATTCACTATTCTATCAACATGAAAACCTTTTGATACTCTTGAGTATCTCATTACGATAAGGATGGTTAAATCCCACTCGGTTAATATATTTTCTGAATCAATGGTTAAACTGAAACAGTAAATGATCTGTTCAACAATACAACTTTAACTTGCATATTTTCAGATCTATTGTTAGTCCATAATACCTCTCTGATCAATGTTCTTTTCAATTCATTTTCTCCCCTTCTTTCTTCTTTTCTACTCAGTAAAAGTTGTGTCCTTTGTTGCTCAGTGTTTGTAGAATTCTTGGCTCTGTTCTTCAGCCTGTATGATTAGATCTACATGAAGACTTCTATCTTCACCAGAATGATATTTGGCATTCCTCTCTTCATAATGAATTAATTGTCTCTTTATCTAGACATGATTTCACTATTTAATCTCCTTTTCTTTCTTGTTCTTGACGTAGATAGCTTCTTTATCCACAAATCTCGCCATGCATTGCTTTAATATTTAAAGCTTTGATTTAGTTTTATTCTATACTTTTATCCTTCACAACTGTGAATAAAAATAGATTTAAATATTTAGTTCAACTAGTCAATGGAAATAAAGAAATCAATTATTTAACTCTATTTTTAGTTCGTGCCAGCTAAGTGTTTTGTCATTTTCTAACTCCAGTTGATTTTGGTCATCAACTCTTATTTTTCTCGATCATTGTCTCCAGTTGTCCTTGGGAATCAACTTAAATTTTTCTAGGTGTTGCGGTGCTCAGTATACACTGTGACTACTTGGGGTTCTCTATCCATTGGTATGCACTATCCATCGATGTTTACTGTCACTCAATGTACACTAGCTTTATATGTTTACCGATAACATAAACTTTATCTCATTGGTTTCTTGAATTCTATGACAATATGTACATATGACCAATCATATTACATCAAGTTGACATCAATAACAATACAAAACATTAACTGATTGAATGTCTTGCATTTACTTTCTATAGCTTAATGATCATCAACTCATCATCTTCAAACATTCAATCAGTTATAGTTCATCAATCTCTCCCTTTGGCATTGATGGAAATATAATATTAACACAATATGAAATATGTAATCTAAAACATGCAATATCATACAAAACTTATTGTTCTTTAACCAATTTGAATATCTGACTCTCGGTAAGCTCTTCTAACTTATATTTGATTCTTGTAGAGTGCTTTTCTTCATTCCCTTATATGGATAGATGTAGAAACTTATGATTTTTTCTCTCCCTTTCTTGTAGAATATCTTCTCACTTTTCTAGATAGATATGGAATGTTAATGTTTCTCCAATTATCTCCCAAAGATGGATTGTTTCTTTGAATCTTTCTTGGATCTTTCTCTCTCTTTGTAGAAGCTTACTTATTTTCTCTCCCTTTGATTGATGTTCTTCTTCCTGATATATATTTGATTTAATCTCTATCCCTTTGTATGATCATGATAGATATTTCATATGGATATCTCTCTCCCTTTAACAGAAATACCAAACATAAATATATGATTGAATTCCTTTCTATTATGCCCTGCATACCCATCCGTACATTTTATTGGAAAAATGTTGGGTCCCCCTTTTTTTCTTTTTCCTTGTTCCTTTTTCTTTTATTTTCTTCCGGCCTTTGCTTCCATGGGGTTATTGTTTTCCTTTCTTTTAGTTTCTCTTCCTCTGGGACCTAGTCCTAGAGTGTTTTTGTTTCTTTGTGCCAACCAGATTCTGGACTCCAGGATTCTCTGTCATTACTTCCTCTTTTGTTAGAGGGTGTGATTTCATAGGATCCCTAGGCCCAGAGTCTGGAGGTTTGCCTTTTCTTGGGACTTGCAGAAGGAAGCAGTATGTTTTCACCATAGGGGTTTAAATGAAGATTCACTTGTAACTTTCACATTTACCAAAAACAAGATTACCCTGAGTGATTAAGAGAGATTAGAGTGAATTTCTGATTGAGTGTGAATTGCTTTCGGAGGTTTAATAGTGCTTTGCAGTGAAGTTGGTATTCAAGTTTGTGCGCATTTTCAACTTCCTTGCAAGGTATTAGGTGTTCATGGTCTGTGAAAGCTTCCTGGTTTGCAGAGCACCTCCCATGCTCCTCCTCTCACATTTCCTAGTGCTAAGGTAGGTCCTTCGTCTCTCTTCTGGTTCGCTTTGTTTTGTTTTGTTTTTTTTTCTTTTCTTTTCCTTTGTTTTTCTTTTTCTGGTTTTGTCTTTGTTTTTGTGTGTTGTGTCTTCTGGTTTTTCGTCACCTCCTGTTGGTGGGATGGCTCCATAAGAAGGTTTTTTTCCTTCCTTGCAGTATTTTCTTTCCTGTAAATAGTGTACATTCCTATAGATTTTATAAGTAGTTGTAATTTCTTTGTAAATTGTTGTAGTTTCTCTGTAAATTATAGATAGACTATAGGATAGGGTCATTTCCTATAAGTTTTTATGGTCTTTAGTTTCCCTTGTGAATTTGGTCTACATATTGGTTTGTACATTGTTGTGGTGACCCTTCCTACAGTGAGCTCATTGCACTCTCCATGTTGTATAACCTAAGTTTTGAGCTTGTCCACATGGTGTCCACCTGGTTCAAACTCACCACCTTGCCTATTCAAGCTATGTCAGTTTTCTCTCTCCTTCATCTCTTTGTCATTGATGGCGAGATTAATTTCCCCATGAGTGAGCATTCAAAACCATCCCATGTGGCATTCAATTTGTTCATTTCAACACATTTGTCACCATTAGTGCCATTACATCATTTATTGCGTGACCACGTGACATCCCATGTCAGCCCAGTATGAATCACTGCCCAGTCATTTCAATAATGGCTAGTTTCTCTGAACTCTAGGTGCTAAAAAGTCCCCAGACCTTCATCCCATTTATCACATAAACCAATACCCTAGAACCTTCAGGTGTCGATCAGAATCTAATCATTCTTATTTGTTATCTTTTTTAGGATTTTGATGTGGGCTAACCTCTTTTGAATAGGTGTGAAATGGTGGTGAACTCTCTAGAGTCCATAAAATTTCTTTATATTTTATAACATGTATTAATGGTTGTCTGATATTACAGGTTGTAGAGTATCCAATAAATAATGTCTGGAGTTACAACTCCTCCTGGAAGTCCAAAACTTTTGACTACCTCCACTCGGGTGGCCACTAAGACGAGGGAAGAAAAGATGCTAGCCAAGATCTCATTGACATCCAAATAGCTGAGGGATGGTGTTCTTGTGGGATCCATAGTGGATTCCAAACTTCAAGATATCACCGACACAGGGGCCAAACTATGGAAACAACTACAGGGCCTTGTCCAGACAATGTATCAACAGAGATCTGTCAGAGATTATATGGTGAAAAATGTGACCGCCTTTGGCATTATCAAAGTTTCTTGTTTCCCCTACTCAGTGCAAGCACCAGAGCTGATCCTCCAACTGGAAAAGCACTACAATGCACCCACCTAGGTTGTTTTTCTTGTTGATTCTCTGCCATTAAACTACCCAGCAACCATTTTTACACTTGATGCTGCCACCTTTTCTTTAGGACTGGGGATTCCCCAATTTAGAGGTGCTACTATGATCTGTCAGTCTGTGTCACTAAAGGAGTTTGAGAAAATCCTCCTTCTTTCCCGGTAATAGCTCAATGCTCACTGGTTAAATTCCCTGAGGAGGGACTCAAAATGAAGCTAGAGATCCCCGACATAGATTTCAAGGAATACATATAGGAAGGGATCATATTTTTGTGTAGGCTCTTCGAAGAACCCCATGCTCAAGAATTTTAAGCATGGATGTATTATTTCTTATACTGCATCACCACTCATAGTTAGACTTTTGACTAGGTGACTATTGTTGCCAATCATGTAGACTTCCAACTAAAAAACGTCGGCCAAAATTTGAGGTTCCATATCACTTCATATGTGCTATGGGAACTGGTACAATAGAGACCCACTCTCTAGGGTTTGCAAAAAGTGGGAGTTATTTTGAATAGGACCATCTGGAATGTCCCATGGGAACATTATCCACAAATCTAATGAGAAGTCAGTTTCCCCAATTTTTGCAAGGTAAATGACACATTCATTTACCACAACATTTTGACACTTACTCGAGATTATGGGTACTAGCTATCCAAGGAATAAATGACCTTGGTGAGTACATACGACAATTATTTTATTCAATTTCAGCAGCATTCTTACATTCGGGTGACTAGGCTCTCTGTAAATCCCTACCTACTCCCCAAGCATTGTGGTGATAGGATTATTCTTTTGGAGTCCTGCAGGAAAATCCTAGAACTTCACACATTCATTGCATTTAAGAAGGTAACCTCCATTCCATTCCCAATCATTTGTGGTAACTATTCTTGTAGTCTTACAGTGGCCAAGGAAACCAATAATGAGTTGAAGAGTCTAGGACTGGCCGATTTCCATGTAGTAAGAAACAATTTTGATCCAGTTGGCAAGATAAGTATGCCATTGCCCTGAGCGTCCACACCACATGAGCTTCACATTGAATATTTTTGGGTAGATTTCCAAGATGGCTTTGACCTTCAGGCTCAGAAGCACTCAAGGATGTCCAAAGGTATGATGAAGATCCTTGGCCTTTGGACCTTTCTAAAAGATTTCTCAGATAGTGGGCCTCTGGAAGACCTAGCATACAAGGCACAGGGGATCAATAAGATGGATATCCCTCCTCCAGTGGATTGGGATACCTTAGAGAGTTTGAAAATTGAAGAAATCATCCAGAGCATCATACATAATAGTCATGATTACTTTGCACAAGTGTGCAAAAGGAGCACCTACAGGGGCCCAATTTTGCAGGGGTCTACTTTGGCCTCTGGAGCTGCGGGGCCAAGTAAGGATAAGGGGAAAGAAAAAGAGAGCACTCCAACTCAAGTACCACCCCCAAATCTACTCCCCATTTTGGAGTAAGTTCATGTTCAACTGGAGGCATCCCAGGAGATAAGCCACAAACTAAGCACCCATCTTTCCTGCGGTCTCCTAGTTACTCTGGTGGGATCTTCCCTCCTGGTAGGATCCCCTTCACTAGAAACACTTATGAGTTTGTAGAAGGAGGTCGAGGCAGAATCTATAGACATTTTGGATGTTGGGGTCCTATTGTAGTTGAGAAGAAAGAAGCAAAGGGTGGATCATCCCCTGAGTATAGATGCAAGCCCTAGGATGCCTCACATTCCCCAGGAGGAACTCGTATCCTCTTCTCCTAAGCCGGAGGACCCTCTCATATTTCCCCCTCTGCATGATGATTTTGATGATCTCTTCCAAATGGAAGATCTGGTTAACTTACTCATCGATTGGTGAAGGCAGTGGAGGAGATAGATGCTCAAGAAGAAGTGGCCCCAGAAGAGGAGGTCCAAGAGTAGGAAAAAGAGAAAGAACAAGAAGAAATACAAGAAGATGCACAAGATGTGGAAGAAACACTGGTCTAGGGGACGAAGATGGAACTGAGGCCAACACAAGATGAGCAGCTAACAATGGATGGGGAACTTGGACCTTCAGGAGAAACCTTATCCCCAATCTTCACGCTCCCAGTGCCTCTAGTTAGACTAGGTGATCAAATGCCCCAGAGTGTGACATTTAGCTAGGTTGTCTCTATGGTCAAATAGTCAAATGTTGGCCAGACACCTCCGACCTCCCTAGAAGATGTGCCCATTGAGAAGGATGTCCCAGCAAATGGTGCCAAAGAAGAACAATAGTAACAAGATGAGGGGGATAACAATAGAAATGTGTATATCGAGACCACATATGCTGGAAAAGATGGGGAAAATCTCAGTAGCGGAGATGTTACTGGTGCCAGGAGAGATGGTGTCCCCAAGACCACAAATGAGAATGCCACCAGGGTGAAAGATACGGGAAACCTTGGGGAACAAAAGAAAGAGTTTGATATGACTATGGATACTAAGGAAACACCACCAGACCCCAAAGAAGGCCCCAATCCCTAGGCCTTAGTAGCAAGGCTTCCCTATCCACCACAATGGCTGGTGGAATATAGAAAGAGAAAGGCCCTAGCTGAAGCAAGTGTTCCCCTCTCCTTGGCCAAAATGAAGGCCTAGAATCAAGAGGCTAAAAAGATTAAGAAAGCTAGGACCATCCATACCCTCCAAACTAGTCCAGGAGGAAGCATAGTTGGAATAGTTGCAACTTTTCCCCTAGATACAGACGCGGCAGTAGTAAGGGCCAAAGATTATATAGTCACAGAGGTTCCTTTAGGGAAGAGAGACAAGTAGGGAAAAGTGGACCTATTGAAGGAAGCTACCTAGGTATTTGAGGCCTGGTACAACAAGCAGGCATAGAAACTGAAGGAGGAAAGAGAAAAGAATGAAAATCTCCTCGGGCTTCTCATGGAATTGACACAGCCATTGGCCGAGGTCTATCCAGAAGCCTCCACCTCCGAAACACTATGCCCATGGGGTGACATGGATTCTCTAAGGGCCATGAAAAATAAGGCACATAATATGGATGGGTGGATCACTGAGAAAATTAAATTTGTAAGGAAATTCCTTGTGGCGACACTCCCAAACCTTTATCAGGTTAGTAATCTATTGGGCCAAGTGAAGTACGTCAGAGAAGTGTGAAGAGTGGAGGTCTAAATTGGAAGAAATAATAAACTTTGGGGAGGAAGCCATTACTGAGATAGGGATTTTGGGAGAAGATCCCTTGGGATTCCTTTGGGCACAGCATTCCAGACTTGGCCTCAAAATTGAGGTAAGTAGATGGTAGCGGCCCTAAAGAATAGAATCCCAGGAGTCCAGAATTCTTTAGATTTATGCATAGAATTTGTATCAAGGGTGTCACAAGTTGATCCCTTCACTACTAGGACTTGTGCCCTGGAGGATTTTTTACTAAGTAAATTTGATGAGCTGATGGAGTCCCAGTACCAGTCCGCCAAAGATTTTGATGGAGGAAAATTATCAAGACTATCCAAAATGATGCTCTACGCTCATAACGTAGTAAAGATAGCTGTAATATTCTAGGACGGGGTCAAAGGTATTGAGGAATAGTTCAGAGCCATCAGTGACCCATAGGATAATGTCAAACACATAGATGAAGATGGAATTGGCCATTTTTTGGAGGCCTTCAAGAAAAACAAGGAATAGTAGAGTTCTCCGAACTCTGGAGATTTTCACCAATGGGGTGCAATTTTGTAAATTCATTATTATTTGAGCGTAAGCTCTTGAACTCTATAATTCTGGGTCTGAAGTTTTTTATTCCTTCATAGTGGTCCACATCCAGGTTCCCCATGTAACCACCTGATTTCGGTCTGTCGCAACTATGGACCCTATTTGCCCTAAGTGTGATCATACCCTCGAGTTATGTCTAAACGAACCTGTTACTGCTTGGCATAATTCTTTTAATCAATTTAATGTCCTAGGTGATTTTTATCACTGATTTATATTATCTATTGTAGCCATACAATTCAAATCAATTTCGACCAATCGGATCAAATCAAAATCAAACATGGCTATAGTATTTAATTATAAAGGAATTAAATAAATCTCTAAATCACATGTCACTTGCAATCCAACCCATTCCCCTAGCCTATTAATTTAATTAAAATGGCTATAGTCCCCTAATTATTGAAAAGCAATTATATTGTTTTAATAATTAAATCCTATATTTCTAAATGAATTAAATAA
>MU223910.1:1342221-1388102 GCA_018584345.1 Thuja plicata | reverse complement strand
GTCACATTCCATTAAGGAATGCTTAACAACTCAACCCACTTAGGAGAGTCAACTTTCTCAAGCTTGACCCTCCTTAAGGTCCACTTTCTCAAGCCTTCCTCTTACACCCCCACATGCCTCATTAATGCCTTCATTAATGAAAATTCCCTAAGCCCATGTCTCTCCCATGCCTTATTAATGCCCTAGGAATTAATAGCTCTTACATATGCATTTATTGGGCCTCCAAGTTCATAAATGAACCTTGTCCCCCTCTCTCTCTCTCCCATTCTTCTATAAATAGAAGCCTATTTTGAGAGAAAATAAGCCTTCTTGAGAGATCAAATTTGCATTGTTATGCTGCCATTTTCATGCTAGATTACATGTTATTTCATTTTCATACTAATTGTTAGTGTTATTTCATCATTTTAGAGCTAGTTTGCATGCTCATCTCATCATTTAGCTTGTTTCTAATCAAATCCTTCATACTAGGTTGTATTGGTCACTGATTCAACAACATATTCTGAGGGCTGATATGTTGTTGGTCACACTCCTCCTAAGTTAGAAGGCAATAGATCAATTTTAGAGGGTTTCATATGTTTTCCATATTTTCACTAACCCCATGATGCTAATACAATGATCTATTGATTGTTTGTGTATTTTCCGACAGGTACCCATTTACACACGAACACCCCAGAGTTGACCGATCATTGTCAAGAATTTAATAAGGGGTCAGTAGGTAGGTGATCCTAATAAGGCATATTAGATAGAGGGACGGCTTTGATAGGTGATTCAATTGAGGCACTGCTCCTACATTAACTTCCTGATGTGCATCAAGGATAGTGAGCCGCAATCTGCATTTATAAGGCATGTTGCCTCAGATACCAGGACGATCGTATTTCCTCTATAAATACTATGACACTCTTCTCTATGTTGATTCTTCTATCTTTCTCTTCTTGTCTTCTTCCTCTATCTTGTCAGACCTCTACACTTTTTGAGGTGATTGTAAGTGGTACAGGTAGTACCGGCCAAAGGATAATGTATTTTATGTGTTAAGTGTACTGGTATATTAGGTTAGTTTTAGGTCAAACTTTTTGTATAAATAAGAGGTCCGACCTCATAACAAGGGTCGACAAAATTGATGATTTTACAGTCCAAAAAATAATAGAAAGATAGATTTTCATTTTTAGTGGCTTCAGGAGCTCAATGCTCAGTTTTTCTTAGTAGTTTAGAATGCTCCCTTGGAGCCATGGATGTATTTATCAGTGATGTTGGAACCCTTTGAGTTAATGAAGAAGGAGGAACACCTTATGACTACTTTTTATGTGTTGTTCTGATCTTTAGATTTCATGAGCATCTTTTGTGTAGTATGTTTTCTTATGTCCTTTGCTCCTAAGTTTTAGTTTAGATTAATGATCTTATCTCCCCTTGCTACTGGATGCATGTGAATCACTGGTTGTTTGTGTATTTGATATTTAGAGTAGCTTTCTTACATTGGAGCTTAGTTGTATATTTGAATGTTTATTGCACAACTATAAATAGAAATGTTTATCTAACCTTGATCTATCTTTTGAAGTTTATTTGATAATCAAAATGCTTGCAGGAAACTCGACCCCTCTTGAAATCCCCAAAGGAGATGAGTAAAAATTAGATATCCCCTCACACAACACTCACCTTCCCAACTTAGCTCCCTCGCACTGTCGAGACCCAACTACCAGGTTCTTGGAGGCTAGGAGAATTTATTCTCTAGAAAACCTCTTTAGATGGAGTTGGCCGGTACCCCAGTACCTGGTGAAAACTTACCCCTATTGGTGGAGCTGGTCACAAAGTTCCATCAACACTTTCCATCAGCAATACAGCTTTGTAGCAGCCAATAATATCTCTGGTGTGTAGTTCTGATAAGTACCTTCTTGTACTAATATGTCATTTCAGTTCATATCTTAGCTTGCATCAACATGATTGATCTTCTGATAATGTGTAGGCTAATGCAGCCTCCTAGTTAGTTTTAGTGACTGGTAGACAAGGGTTGAACCCCTAGTCTCTTCCTCAGGTACTCAAATGTATATTTTGGCAATGGCTTTGTGAATATGTATGCCAATTGTTCTTTGGATTGTACATATTCCAATATCTCTTCTTTCTCTTGAACTTGTTCCCTCAAGTAATGATACTTGATAGAAATGTGCTTTGTCTTAGCATGCATCATAGGGTTATTTGAAATTTTGACAGCACTTGTATTATCAGATTAGATAATCACTGGATCAAAGATTTCCATATTCATACCTTTCAATGATTGCTTGATCCATGCAATGTTAGGGGAATTTGTAGCAACAGCCAGATATTTTTCTTTTGCAGTTGATTGAGATATGCATCCTTTCTTTTTACTTATCCACGTGACAAGTCTGGCACTCATAAAGAATGCTCCTCCTATTGTTCTCTTTATATCATTTTTGTTTTTATCCCAATCAACATCTGTATAAACTTGAAGCTCAAATTTTCCTTCTTTATTATACCACAGACCATAGTCTTTGGTATTCTTTAGATATCTTAGAATTCTTTTAATAGTAGCCATGTGTGATTCCTTGCGATTAGCAGAGAACCTTGCAAATATTCCAACTACATATGCTATATCTAGTATAGTATGTACAACATACATGATTTTTCCAATAATAGATCTATATAGGGTCTGATTTACCTTGGTTGACTTGTCTTCCTTTTTCAATTTGCATTCAATTTCCATAGGTATTCCAACTAGTTTGGAGTCCTCCATTTTGAATATCTTCATAACTCCTTTGATGTATTTTGATTGTGTGATGTTGATGCCTTTGTCTTGTTGTAGAATTTGTAGAACAAGAAAAAATTTGATCTCTCCAAACATTGTCATCTCAAAATATTTTCTCATTTCATTAGAAAATGACTTACATAGCATATCATTACCTCCAAATATGATATCATCAACAAATATCTCAGCAATCAGAATTTTATAATCAGTATCTCCTTTCAAATATAGATTATTTTTATCACTTGTTCTTATAAATCCAATACTAATGAGAAAAGAGTGAAATATTTCATACCATTCTCTCAGTGTTTGTTTCAATCCATACAACGCTTTATGTAGTCTACAAACCATTTTCCTCTTGTTAGGATCAAAAAACCCTTCTGCATGTTCAATGTATGCTTCTTCTTCTAGTATTCCATTTAGAAATGCAGATTTTACATCCTTTTGGTATACTTTGAATCCTTTAAAAGAAGCATAAGAAAGTATAATTCTTACTCCTAGTTTAGAAATGGGTGTAAAGTTTTCTCCATAGTCAATACCTTCTTCTTGTGCATAACGTTTGCATACTAGTCTTGTTTTGTTCCTTGTGACTTCTCCATTCTCATTCAGTTTGTTTTTGAATATCCATTTGGTACCAATGACATTTTTTTCACTCAGTCTAGGTACTAATTTCCATGTTCTATTCTTCTCAATATTCTCAATTTCTTCATTCATTGCACTGACCCATTCTTGATTCTCAAGTGCAGTTTCAACAAATTTAGACTCAAAATCACAAGTCAAACATCTAGCATTTAGTTACTTACTTCTTGTTCTCATTCCATCTCTTTTGTATCCATTGATCTATTCATTTGGATGGTGTCTTGTGATATAATTGGAAAGTACCAGTTCAAAACTTTATTCATCATTCTGATCATTATCTTTAACTTCATTTTGATCTTCATCATCATTTGGTTCAACATTGTGAGCATTTTCCTGATTCTCAGTGTGTGCAACATGTTGCTCGGTTGTATTGTTTTGTTGCTTGGTAGCGATACACTATTGCTGAGGAAAGGTGTTAGGTTCTTCACTATAGAAAAATCTATTATAATATTCTAGTTCCTTTGTACTTTCCTCATCATTTAACTCAGCAAATTCATCCATTTTAATATTTGCACTTTCAATGATTTTTTAGAAGATTTGCTAAGACATTTATAAGATTTGTTTTTGGTAGAATAGCCTAGAAATATTCCTTCATCACTTTTGGAGTCATGTTTTCCATTTCTACCATCTTTCAGTATATAGAATTGACTTCCAAAAACTCTAAAGTAACTCACATTTGGTGTCTATCAATACTATTTCTCATAAGGCACCTTATTGGTGTCTTTCTTTAATTGAACCCGATTAAATGTATAGATAGTAGTACTTACAACTTCTCTCCAGAATGTTTGTGTGATGCCTTTTTCAATCATTAGTGTTCTGGCACAATCAACAATTGATCTATTCCTTCTTTCAACAATCCCATTTTTTTGTGGTGTTCTTGGTACAGAAGCATGTCTTGTAATTCCATGTTCATTACAAAATTTAGTGAACTCATCATAAATAAATTCTCCTCCTCTATCTAATCTTAGACATTTTAGTTCCTCTCCACATTGTTTTTCAACTATAGCTTTATACCATTTGAACATCTTAAATTCTTCAAATTTCTCTTTTAAGAACATAACAGTCATCATTCTAGAATAGTCATCAATAAATAGAATGAAGTATCTATCACCATAATAGCTCTTTGTTCTCATTGGTCCACATAAGTCAGTATGGACTAACTCTAGAATAGCATTAGATGTGTAGGTTCTTCTCTTGAAACTAGACTTTGTCATTTTTTCTTTTAACAATTCTTACACATGACATGGTAAGGCTTCAACATGCTCGGTAAGCCTCTCAATTTTCTTTTCTTGATTATCCTAACCATGTTGTAAAAATTCACATGGCATAACCTTTTATGCCACAAACAAATGTCTTCATTTATAGCCAATGAACAAGTGGTATCAATCTTATCAAGATAGAATAGGTTACCTTTGTTTTTTTCACCAGTACCGATCAACCTTCATGTTTCATTATAGATCTTTTCCTTTTTTTCTCAAATGCAAATCGATGTCCTGTGTTATTCAGCTATGAAACACTCAATAGATTATAGTTAAGTCATTTCACCTAATATGCATTTTCACTTCTGATCAGATTATTCAACATGATGGTTCTTTTACCTTCAAATGGATAAGGTGAGTCATTACCCATCCTAACTAATCCACCATTATAATATTCAAAAGTTTCAAACTTTTCTTTATCTCCAGTCATGTGGTGACTACACCCACTATCAATAATCCAGAGATCATTTTTACTAATCTTAGATATGAGTGTAGTTTCAACATACCTTTCTTCTTTGTCTAAATCATCCTTCATAGAAAGAAATACTACCTCAATATCTTCATCAGATTTGGTGTTAGTATTTTCAGTTTTGTTCTCAACCAGGTAACAAGCCTTTCTTTCCTTTGTCCTTATAGTCTCGATTATCTCTTCTGTCATAGTTTCAATTGCTTCTATAGTCTCGGTCATCACTTTTGTCAAACTTCTATTCATAAGATCTATCACTTTTCTATCATATTTTCTCTTGTTAGGGTATCTAGCAGAAAAGTGTCCAATTTATTTGCAATTAATATAGACCAATGGTAATTTAACTTTGTATCTACCTTTGCCTCTTTTCAATCTTCTAGCCATTAGTGCTTCAATTTCATCAAGTTCTGATTCATCACTATCACATTGACTATCATTTCTCATAGTGTGTTTATGACTTGATTTTCTTATTTTCAGAGAAGATTTGAATGCAAACTCAATAGTTGGTAAAACACTATTGTCAAATTTATTTATGTCAAATGAAATAATTCTACCAATCAAACTATCAAGAGTAACATTGTTATTTTCTACTGCTCTCATTTCATGAGCTGCAGATACTCTTATAGCATGAAAAGGTAGTAGGGTTCTCAAAATTTTACTTACCAATATTTCTTCCTCAAGTACACCTCCTACTGCTTGGATAGCATTGACAAGTTCCTTTATTCTTCTACTATATTGAGTTATGTTTTCTCCTTCTTTCATTATTAGATCATCAAACATTCCTCTTAGGCTTTCAGCTTTAGCGCTCAGCACATTTGTATCTCCTCCATGTACTAGCTTGAGTCTGTCCCACATATAATTTGTAGTGGTACATGATTTAACATCTTCAAATTCAGCATTGGATAGTGAATAAGCAATTTATATCATCATAAAATTGTGTTTATGATTGCCTCTCAATTGATCAACAGTCAGAGGTCCTTTCAGTGTAACATATTCAGTATCCAAGTATTATGTCACATCATTTCCAATACCTAATAGGTGGAGTCTTATCCTAATTTTCAATGTTGCAAATTTTTCTTTGTTCAACATAGGAACATCCATTTTACTCATCTTGTGTTCTTTAGCTTGAGTCTTTAAACTCTTTTCCAAGCACACTAGCTTTGATACCAATTGTTAGAATAACTGAGAGGGGGGTGAATCAGTGGCCTCAAAAATTAATCCAATAATCCAACCAAAAATTTATATCAGAAATATAATATCTTCAGTTATCTTTCAGTCCTACAATATGTATGCCTTTAAGTAATCTTATCAAATATATAATGATTGGTGCGTATACTATTTGTCTTTTTCTAGCCTTTACTGAATAGCAGTAATTGAACTTAGTATTTACTAACCAATCCTTTTTTAGTAATGTGCAAAGAAAAAATGAAAGAAATGAACCATATACACATTTGACACATGGATTTTTAATGTTGAAACCCTATTAAGGGAAAAATCACTTGGCACCGATAACCCAAAATTTTCAGTCTTTGGAAGTGAACTCGGTGAAGAGCCAACCCTCTTAAAGCTTACAAACACACTCTTAAGTGCGAATTTGTTAGAGGATTTAAAACTAACAGTCTATCATTTGACCTAGAATTCACTATGTTGTCAACATGAAAAACTTTTGATACTCTTGAGTATCTCAATACAATAAGGATGGCTAAATCCCACTCGTTAAGAGATTTTTTGAATCAATGGTTAATCTGAAACAATAAATGATCTGTTCAACAATACAACTTTAACTTGCAGATTTTCAGATCTATTGTTAGTCCATAATACCACTCTAATCAATGTTCTCTTCAATTCCTTTGCTCCCCTTCTCTCTTATTTTCTTCTCAGTAAATGTTGTGTCCTTTGTTGCTCAGTGTCTGCATAATTCATGTCTCTATTCTTCATCCTCTATGATCAGATGTGCATGAAGACTTATATCTTCACCAGAATGATATCAGCATACATCTCTTCATAATGAATTACTTGTTTCTTTATATAGACATGATTTCATGATTTAATATCCTTGTCTTTCTTTTTCTTAGCGTAGATAGCTTCTTGATCCACAAATCTCACCATGCATTGCTTTAATCTTTAAATCTTTGCTTTATTTTTATTCTATAGATTTGTCCTTGACAAATGTGAATAAAACTAGCTTTAAATATTCAATTCAATTGGTCGATGAAAATAAATCAATCAATCAGTTAACTCTAATTTTAGCTCCTACTAGCTAAGTATTTTTTTGTTTTTCTCTTTTTTTAACTCTAGTTGATTTTGGTCATCAACTCTTAGTTTTCTTGGTCATTGACTTCAGTTGTCCATGGGCATCAACTTCAATTCTGCTTGGTGAGCATGTCAGTTATGCTCGGTGTTGCGGTGCTCGGTATAAACTATGACTACTCAAGGTTCTCTATCCGTTGGTGCACACTATCTGACGGTGTTTATTGTCACTCGGTGTACACTAGATTTATATGTTTATTGATAACATAAACTTTAGATCTTTGGTTTCTTGAATTCTATGACAATATGTATATGACTTATCAGATTACATCAAGTTGACATCAGTTATAATAAAATACATTCATTGATTTAATATCTTACATTTACTTTTTTCAGCTCCGTGATCATCAACTTATCATCTTCACACATTTAATCAGTTATAGTTCATCATGTTTTCCATCAAAATTAATAGAACCAATTTCACAAATTTGTGTTGTTTGATCATATCCAAACCTAATAAGACCATCATCATATTCTTCAAGTTTCAAAAACTTACTTTTATCACTAGTCACGTGATTCGAATATACACTATCAATAAACCATTCATCTCTACTTCTTATAACATATAATGCATTCACAATGTGACCATTATATTCTAGACAAATGTTAGAGATATCAAATCTAAGTTCATATTTTTCTATCAAAAACAAGAAATCTTCTTGTTCTGATTCATCATCTGATATATAGGAATTTTAATTGACATAATATGCCTTCTTATTGAATCTTTTGAACTTTTGTTTTGTTCTTTTTCCAGTCACCTAGTTTCAATATGACCAATCTTTCCACATCTAAGAAAAGTAAGAGGTAACATATATTTGTCTTTTTTTATGCATTTCTTTAACTTTCTTGTCAAGTTTGCTTCCAAATTATCTAAATTGTTACTATTTCAATTATCTTATGTCTTTGTGGCTTTAGAAGTTGTTTCATTTTTGTCCTTTTCTTTTCCAAATTTCCTCAATTCACACCCAGGGTCAAAGTGCCAAAGATTTTTTCTCTTGTGAATTTATTTGGATCATAAACTTCTTCAATAGCTGAGATCTTATCACTAGAGCTTTTCATTAAAGTCATTGGAATTTTATCCATAGAATATTCATCATTCAGAGTGCCTCCTTGATTCTTGACTTCATTTACAACATTTTCATCTCTTTGAAAATAGCTTTCTATATGTTTACCTTCTTCCAATGTCAAATTTTTACATCTACATTTAATATTTTGGATTAATAGAAGGGTGTGTACTAAGAGGGGAGGGGTGAATCAGTACCCTTAAAAATTTTACAATTTAAACCTTAGTAATCATTGCTTGCATAACCGACCATTTTTTATTTACTACCTCATGCATGTAATATCATAGCATAAATGTAAATTCATGTAAACAAAAATAGAAACATTCATGAAACTCATTTACGCATGACACAAGAATTGATAACTCAGAAAACCCTTGTTAGAAGGTAAAAACTGCAGTGGGGATGAAACCCACAAAGCTTCACTATCTGCAAAATGGAAGGTGCTTGTTAAAGCTACAAGTTGTGATCACTTATGATGATCTTACCCTATTAGGAGTAACATGTTATACTTGTTAATTCTACTTAGTTAATAGATTCCAGCAACATAATGTATGTGTGCACTCGGTTAAGAGATTTACATAAAGATTGTTAAGTCCACCTTCTTGAAGGCTTTTTTCTATTTGCTAGAATTGTTAGAGAGTAGACAAAAATTTTATGGCTTGATAGCTTACAATATTGAATTTATGATTACAGATCCAATAAGTTCACAAAATTGTATATCACGTATTGTGATGGATAATATCTCTATTCTGCTTGGTAGCCTTGAATGTAGTTCTTCATAACTTAATTCTTCTTTATATGTTCTTCTACATGAAAACCTCTATCTAATCCATAGTTTTCCTTGTTTGACTACAATCATCATATTCTTTATTGATTACACATCTATATATACAATGTATTGACCTAATCAGGTTTCATGTGCTTTTCTTGAATAACTCTAAGATCAAAGGTTTACAACTTGACCTTGATCTGCTAGTTTGCATGAATAAAATTAATTAAAATAATTAAATCCATCAATTACAATTTTCTTGATCCTCAAGAAATATTTATCCAGTAAAGAAAAAAGATAATTTAAAGACTAAAGTTCTTTAGCTAACGTGTAGTTTAGATCCGCTTTTCTCAGTGTTAAAAATGTCTCTCGTTTAGACTGGTGCTCAGTGGTGTCTCTTCTCAGTTCTGTCTATATAGACTGATGCTTGGTTTTATCTCTATAGACCAATTCTCAATTGTTTCTCTATTCTATTATGTCGCTACTTAGTGTACTAATCATTTCAGTGACCACTTGTGCTTGGTAATCACTGTGCTCGGTGATCACTGTCGTTCGGTGAATACTGTAACTTGGTGAGTGCTGACCGACCAACAAAAACTATTTGTCTGTATACTAATGAAAACTTCTAATCCTTTAAGGATTATCAATTTCCCCCTTTGGCATTAGTATAAAAAACTAATATGTATAATATATAAACCAAGTATGTTATACTTATATAATGACTCCCCCTGTGTGCATGCTCTACCCCTATGTTTATGCCTTGGTATGCATATTTTCCCCCCTTTAAAATGTATGTACATATACATTTTCCTCCTTTTTTTGAAAATAATGACAAACATGTATAACTTACAACTTTTCAAAAATGTTCTTATGAGATTTCTTGATGTCTTCCATCAGCTTATCCCATTTCTCCTTCAGGTGCTCTAGGGTCATATGCTCCAATGTGATTTGAGCGTGCATGTCATAGATGCTTTCAGCTACTGACATCTTTGGGGTGGCAAATAGAGTCTTTTTCATTGTCATATGTGTCATCAGCAATGTGAGATTTGGTAGTAACAAACTTTCTAGCTCAGTTACTTCATCTTTGATTTTGCTTTCTTCCTTTTGTATCTCAATTCTTAACCATTTGGATTCAACTAGCTTTTAGATCTTCATTCAACTTAGCTATTTGTGCATCATAATCGGTGGTGAAGTTCTCAATAGTACATAGCTTTTGAACTAGGGTAACTAACTCTTAAATTATAGGTTCTAATTGAGTTACCAGCTTAGAAATTTTCACCTTGTTTACTACCACTTCTTGGCTGATTTTCTCTATTATCCTGTAGTGATACTTTTCTTCTTTTCTTTCCTCATTGAACTTATTGGTATCTACATTTTTTTGTGTGATTTCCTTGGTCAGCACTTCCAGTTGATCAATGATGGGTGCATCTTGATCAATCTATGTGTCATAAACTACCTAGTGTAGTATTTCCTCTTTTGTTTCAAGGACTTGTGTATTTATGTGTTCCAGTTTGAGCTTGTCCTAATGTTCTTTCCTTTTGCATAGCTCCCCATACCTTGTTAGTGACTTGTAATCAAGTGTTCTTGGATCAGATTAAGGTATTTCTATGATTTCCTCAAGTGTAATAGGGGCTTTATTCTTCTTGTTCTTTTTCTTCTTCAGAATTTTGCTAGATGTAGAGGAATGAAGTACAATATAAAAAGCCTTTTGTTTCTCTATTCCTGTCATTGATTTCTCAGGAGGTGTGGTTCCTTTTCTAGGTGGCTCAGTCAATACTTGTTTTTCTGTTGTAGACATCTCTACATCAACCTTGTCTTGACTTGCAACCTTGTCTTCCTTTCCACTATCCTCGGTGGGTTTATCACCCATTTTATCTTCACTTTTATCTACTTTTTCCCCTTGTTCATCACCTTTGTCCATTGGTGTGTTTGTTTCAGGCTCAGGTATTTTCTCCTTTCCTTTAGTGGTTATATTGATAGCTTGTATTAATAAAGGAATTCTACCTGGTACATTATCATGTGCAACATTTATAGTGTCATGTTCCTTTGTTTTCTCGGTGGCAATACTTACATGTTCATCATTCTTGGCATTATCATCATAATCATCTTGAGTTATATCTTTTATAGTGATATATGGTGTTTCACTTAATAATTGTAGTATCTGAGGTATATCATCCATGGCCTTAATTTCCTCTTTTTTCAAATCAATAGGATTGACATACTCGGTGTCATTGATGAAAATGTGCTCAGGGCTCGGTGTGGCCTCCTTCTCTTCGGTGTGAGAAGTCTCGGTTATAGCTAGTATCTGCTCAAGTGGATTAAATATTTGAGTCCAAATCTTATTGCCATCTTTGTGAATATATTTGATCTTTTTCTCCAATACCTTGTATGCTCTTATTTTTGTCAAAATTTCTTTGCATGCTCCTGCATTGTTGATTCAATTTCTTCAATAGTTAAGTCAGGCAAGAAATTAATTAAGATTCTTTCTCTCATTTTTTTTCTATATGCAATGCATATGTCTACATTGCTGAAATTTTATCTTGTAGATCCTTTGGAATATGAGTTCCAAATTTTAGGGGTACATATTTGTAAGCTACCATCATTTTAATGATTGCTTCTTCAATTTTATTCTGATCCTCGGTAGACATATTTCCCCATTGTGTAATCTTAATATTTGATATGTTGCATGTATTGATGATTGAATCTGCAATTTCATCAATTATCTTTGGTATTTTGGCCTTTTCTACTTTTATTCTCTATTCTCTTTCTTATTCCATAATATCATCCTTGTCCTCTCTTCCTCTTACATATCTTTTGTGTTGTCTAGGCTTGGTTGAGGCTTTTCTTTTCATATATGTTTTCATTGTACCTATCTTAAATGGCGGTGAGTCTACCTTGGTTGTATTTCTTCTTTTCCTAGATGTAGTTGTTACATCAATAACCTTTAATTTCTTGTCCTTTGGTGTCTCTATATCTGATTTAGTAGACTTAGAGTCACTTAACTCTTTTTCTTCACCAATGGGTGACTGTTCCTTGGTGATATCCTTTGTATGTTCTAACTCTTTGTCGGTTACTGAGAGTTTCTTCTTGAGTGTCTTTACCATTTGTGTTTTCTTCTTCCCTATCTTCTTGACTACTAAGATAGTCTTTATCCTTGACTTGGCTTCTTCATATGTGCCAAATCTACTAATAGATTTGTCTACTGGTTCATTTAGTAGGGATTCAATGGCTTTTGTATCCTGATCTATGTCAATTTCATATTCCAGTGGTGGTAACCATGTTGTTCTTGGGTTGACAACTTTGATGAGTGTAGTGTCAGTGTCAACTACAAAACATATCTCATGCTTGTATTTTTCAACTACTTGAGCAGGGATTCTCATCCTCTTCTGTATCCTAGTTTTGAATGTATTGAAGTGTGAATCTACTAATATTATGAAATTATCTCCTAGTGACTTGATGTAGTCTTTAATATGTGCTATTATCGGTCGGTTAGTGTCCCAAGTGACATTACCAATTGAAGGAAATAATTTCTGGAAGTAAAAGAATGTGCAAACTAATAGAGAACCAAACTTACATGTATTAGATCGAGCTGATCTAATGGTTCTCATGTTTTCTTCTAGTTGCTTCAGCAGTAGCTCTGCTAGGTCTAGTTGCACTCCTTTCTTTGAATTTTGTATGATGTGTCAATAGCTCCAGAAGCAATTTTGTTCATTCTTCTTGCTTGAAATATCTTGTATCCAACCACATATGCACCGAACTCCAATTCAGGGTCATTTATTGAGTTCACTTTTAGACCGGTGTCATCTCATTTGGCTCCAGTTAACTTTTCAATCTTGGGGCAACTTGGGTGCCTTAAGGATTTTGTCTTTTTGATGATTGGGTATCTTGTGACTGCATGAATCACATCCTTTGTGATTTCCTTAGGTTATGTTATCCAAATTCCCATCCTATGTAATTTGGCTATAAGTGGAAAAAAATGAGGCTCCCACAAGGGTCGAGCCTAGCTTGTATGAATTCTGCATGATTCCTGGTCTTTAAGATGTTTTTTGCATATTTCTAGGTTACTGGTTTTACCCCTGGTTCATGTCTTTTATACGTAAGTGCAAAACCCTATGAAATTCCTTAAAACACTAAGTCTTTAGTGGCTTTTCTAATTCTTCGCTACCTTTTTTCCACTTAAATTTCCTATTCATCATGTATTTTAAGTCATCCATCAAGTGGGGCTAATGTACTTTTCCTAACGGGTTCACTTTTTCCAAAGTTATTTTCCTAAAGTTCTGACATAATTTATTTACCCCAGGTGGCAGCAAGTTCCTTTTAATCAGACGATCGGTGTTATGGCTTAAATAAAAAGTGCTCGAGATCTATCCTTTAAGCCATTAAGTTGTTGCAACACGTGGGAGGTTGTCAGAACCTAGGCCCATCAAGTCAGAGACTAAAGGTAATCTTTGAGAAGTTTTGATTTAATCTAACAGTTGGCTTGTACACTTAATGCAGAGATGAGCATGATCTATCACATAAGCCATTAATTTATGGCAACACATGGATGATGGGGTCACCTCTATGTAGGGTCTTTGGTTGATTAATCTGTGAGCAGTTCTAGTTTGATCCAATGGTTTTCTTAATGCCAAGTTGATCGAAATATAATCATCAAGGAATTATGCCTTATTGACGTGTGGAAGGTTGTTAGAGCTTGGACCCATCTGTGGTAAGCTAATCTTTGATCAAGGTCATTTTAATCGAACGGTGGGTATAAAGGCTTAAAGCAAAGATGAAATAAATATATCACATAATCCATTAAGTTGTGAAGACACATGTCCTTGGTGGAGCTAGGATGAAGTTAGAAAATTGTAGTGATCGATCAAGTTTCTTTTGATCCAACGATTGACTTAAAGGCTTAAAGACAAAATGCTTGAAATCTAGCAATCAAGCCATTAAGCCTATTTGACATGTGTCCATGGTGGGTCTGATGCAATTCCAAGGTGATTAATATAAAGACTGATCAATTCATTTTTGATCGGATGGCGGGCTCAAAGGCTTAAACCAAAGTTGATCATGATCTATCCATCAAGCCATTAAGTCATGGTGAGATGTGGCAGATGATGTCACGGGTCTCAGGTTGGAAAGGAAAGATAAAGGTTTAGAAAGTAAAGAAGATCAAATGATCATCTTAATTCCTTAAAGAGAAAGATGAATTTTTTTAACCTATAATCCATCATGCCATGGTGACACATGGAAGATCTGATCTTGTGCTCGCGGGTAGTTTAAAAAGGATTGACAGACATGTTTTAAAGTTGATGAAGATTCAAATCTGATTTGTTTATCAAGAATTTCAATCCATATAGTGACTGTTTGTATTTGAATTTATTTTCATGATGGCTTTTAGTGGTGGTGATAAAGACAAAGTTGCATAAAGACAGTTGGAACCGTCTCTTATTCTATTCAAATTTGTGGCGATATGGGATATTTTTAAAAGGGTAAACTGAGCTTCTAAGATATTTCTGGAGTTAAATGATAATCAGCTAAAAAAATTTTAGGGTTCTATTAAAATTTATTATAACCCTAATTATACCCTAACTAGGTGGTGGATTGACTCTCAAGATTGCATGCTAGGGGAGGTTGTATATAAGTGTTTTTTGTGCTTTCATAGCTTAGAGGTTTTTCAGCTTATGCAAGGTTTTTGTGGAATTTTCTTTGCCCCTAAATTTTCACATGTTTGTAATTTCTCATTGGAATTCAGATTATGCAAAGGATTTTGAGATATTTTTCTCTATCCCTGGCCCTTCTTGTCTATATTTCTCTTACTGGATTATAATACAGTGATTGATATTTTAGAGATCTTGGAGTTCTTGGGCCCTCTTTCTTTTTGCATCTTTGTGCACTATTATAATGATATGATTTAGATGATCTTATGTATATTGTTCAATCCCCTATCATTTTGTCTCATTTTGGTGCTTATTTTCTATATTGAATGTCTTTTTGGATGTCATAGTCCATGTCTTTTCAGTTGCATATGCAATTGTTTGTGAAATCTTCTCTTTCCCTGAATAGCCTCTTTTCATTTCAGACCTCTCTATGAAATACCCTTGCAAGCCTATTCATAAATTTGTTCTATTCTATATTCAATAAATTTATTGCTAGCCTTGGTCATTGTGTTATGGTTCATGTTACCTTTGGTGCATCACCTAGTAGTTTAAAGTTGCTTTTCAGTATTTTCCTTCAGTTCTCCTTCTATCCCTTTTCCTCCCAAGTTTACTTTTTGTGTTTAAAAGAAAATATAGATGATTATCCAAGAGGAACCATCCTAGAAACTAGAGGTCTCACTTCAAGTTAGCAAAGGTCCCACAACCTCGAAGTAATTCCCATTTTATCTAGATTATTAAGCTCTAGTGCTTAATTGGGTGCAAAATTTATGTGTATAACAATTCTAGCATGCCCTGTATGACCACAAAAGAAGTTCATCTCTCAAGAATATGTCATCTCTGATATGTTGATTTCATAGTAATGACCTAAAGAGGTTTCTCTTCAAATCATATCTAGCAACTCTATTGGTAAAAAGACAAGAAGATCCAGTCCTATTCAAGTTTATGAGAAGGATAGAAACATGGAGTTCAAAGCCTTCTAAATCTTTGCAATTACCTCCAACAAGAAGAAAAGGGAGATCATCTCAAAGGACATTCCCTACAAGGAGAGTAAAATCTACAACACTTGTTTATAAGGAGAGACCCTTGCTTTTCCATTCAAGAAGGAGAAGAAGATATTTAAACTGAGAATTTCTAGAAGATTCAGCTCCACTCCTTGATTCTAATACAGTTCACAGAATTATTGTTCGACAAATCACAGTCCCTACAATGGAAAGGTAGTTTTATTTTGTGCCCTTCAATCAAGGGATTCCATTAAATTTATCTCAATATCATTATGTGCCCTTAGTAGCACTCAAAAGTATACTTGATTTCAAAGGAGAAGGACATACAATGAATTGTGAACACATAAGAGATGTGGCTACTATATTTAGTGCTCATCACATCACTGAAGAAGACATTACTACCAAGCTATTAGTGGATTGTTTGAAAGGTAAGGCCTTAGATTGGTTTAGAACTTTAGCTATTGGTTCTATTGATTTGTGGGATAGATTAGGGGAATCCATTACTAAATACTTTGAAGATAAATCAAACTATCTATCCCTGGTTAAGAATTTTGCAACCATAAAAAGAGCTCCTCAAGAGTAGATGACAAACTTTAATAATAGATTTCTCAAGACATGGAATAGGATTCCTATTTCTATATGGCCTTCATCTAACCATGCTTTCCTATACTTCTTGAATATTTTCAATAGCAACATATTTTTCATGATTCAATCCATGGAAGGTACCTCACTACCTTAGGCTTTTGACATAGCAGTAAGAGCTAAAAATTCTCTAATTCAAGCTAGTATTATAACCCCAAGGCCGCCCATGCCTATTTTTCCTAACATTCAACCCAATATGCCTCTAAAAACCCCTCCATTTACCCCATTACTACTATTGCGACACCTCAAGCTAGTTCTAGCAATGAGGGATTAGGAGCGGGTTTTTTCAAAGAACTGCAAACAATGAAAAAGTGATTAGCAAGAAACAAATAGATTACTACAAAGTGGTCAACAAGAAATGAAAAACTTGTTACATACCCTAACCAAAGAGTTGAACAATATAAAAAATAATAATCAAGAGGCTAGACCACCTTTCCAGCACCAAAATCAAGGTCCTAACCAGCAATATCAAAATCCAGGACAATCTTATTAGTAGAATAAGCCTCCATATCAAGGGAATTATGAAGGCCAAAGGAAAAAATTCAATCAAAGACCATTCCAGCCTTATAATCATGTGCCCCTCAACTCTAAAAATCCAACTAGGGAGTTGGTTCCAAGTAAGAACAATTTGGCCTCAGAAAATGAATGGTTTTTTCCTTGCAACCAGCCCCATAATCAGGCTAAATGCTCAATTAGGTGGATGAATCAAGCACTAATGGAAAAAAATGCCTCATACACCCAATCAGAGGAACCTCCTAGTAGGTCAATATGATAGAAAAATGCACAGTGTGATGAGACTGCTCTCTTTAATTGGGAAGAGCAAGATTTTAATGGATTAAATGGTGAATCTTTAATTGCTTCCAATACTAGATTCAAGAGAAGAGCCTAAGATATGGAGCAAGAAAAGGAGAAGGAGAGTGGTAATCATTACATCTTTAGGGTCATCACATCCATCTATCTTTTTCATACTAAAGAAGGCTCCCACCATGCCAATCAAGGAGAGTCAATCTCCAAAGGATGTTGAGCCTATAATAGTGAAAGCAGCCCACAAGATCCACACAGCAGTGCCTTTCAACATTGTGGAAAACATGAAGAAAACTAATATAACTATGCCAATGTGGGACTCCTTAGCTATTCCAGGCCAATTGGAAATCTTGAGGAAGGCTATGGGTGAAGTGGCAATTCCTCAACAACCCACAAATGATAATGCTAAGCCAATGTTGGTCAACATTGATCAAGAGAAGAAAAATCCAACTAGAAACACAAAAGAAGAATCCAATAAAGGTAGGAACTTAAAGCCCTCCCCCTTTTATGTATCATTAATTATTGGAGATTTTCTAGTACATAATTGTATGGTAGATAGTGGAGCTACTAGTTTAGTCATACCCAAAAAGATAGCTGACCAATTAGGGCTCAAATATGAACCATTCCTAAAGAGAGTAACACAAATTGATGGTTCATCAGTAAACACACTAGGTGTGGCCAAGGATAAAATTCTAATTCTCCATGCAAGCCCTAATTTCTCTATCCTACTTTATATTTATGTCATAGACCTCCCTACCCTATTTTCTATATGTCTGTCAAGGGAATTCACAACTGAGATAGGAAGCTATCTTTCTTTTGAATGGTCTCATATGATTTTCCATACTATATATGGAATCAAGGTTAATATCAAATCTGAATCATTAGCAGTACATCATATAGAACCTTATGTGTCTATTGTAATCAATGCAAGTTGTCTTGCACTTGACATTAATGATTTTCCAATCATCAAGGAGACAAATACTCAGATAGAGAACATCCCAGATATTTATCTAGCTGAATGGGGATCAGAAATAGCTTTAGCGGCCCAAGCTAATGTTGTTTGAGATGGTAGTTTTGGAAACTACATGATACAAGAGGATGGTTTCATAGAGCCAAATCTTTTCAAAGTAGACACTGAGGAATAAGAATAACAAAGCAATGAAGTTTGGGAACTGTTCTTTGATGGTGCTAAAAGTATACATGAATCTGGTGGTGGTGCAATGCTTATCCCCCCAAAAGGTGAGAAATACTATACAACCTTTAGATTCAGTTTTTCTTTTACAAGCAATACTACTGAATATGAGAGTTTGGTAAATGGACTAGAATTCACTAGAAAGAGAGGTATTAAAGACTTAAAGGTACATAGTGACAGTTAATTGGTTTTTATCCAAGTAAGAAGGACCATCACTACCAAGAATGATATGATGAAATCCTACAAGCACAGATTTTGGGATGCTATAGAAGATTTTCATACTTTTAGCATCATTTTTATCCCTAGAAAACTAAATCAGAATGCAGATAGGTTAGCTATTGTTGGATCCAAATTGTATATTCCCAATAACAATTTAGTAGGAAAGGATTAACATATCAAGGTTATTTTCAAGCCTTCCATCCCTAATAATGACGTTTAAGTGGCAAGTGTTTGAAAATGATGAACAAATTCTGCAATTCTTATTTGAGGAAGATTTATTTTCAGGGCACAATTAGGATAGGTTGATGCAAAATTATGGTGACCAAGGGGTAAAACTCAAATCTAATAAGATTACTAAATTCCTTGTCACCTTAGAATCTATCTTCAACAAATATGACCAAGCCAAAAATAATAAGACTAGCTTGGTAGTTCAACAGGAACACTATGCTGATTTATAATTGGAACCTGGTAAAAACTTAAAGTTTGGAAAGGTGAACACTAAGTTAGAAAAGAAAGCCTACACTAAATTATTTAAGGAATTTATTGATGTCTTTTCCTATAAATATGAAGGCCTCAAAGGCTTTAATCCATCACTTGCTCAATATACCATTGAGCTAGAACCAAATGCCAAACCAGTCAGACAAAAGCAGAGACATG
The DNA here is from genome assembly GCA_018584345.1 of Thuja plicata. Lineage (NCBI taxonomy): Eukaryota > Viridiplantae > Streptophyta > Pinopsida > Cupressales > Cupressaceae > Thuja > Thuja plicata. The sequence continues at coordinate 1,368,683 of MU223910.1, read as the reverse complement.
TCAATCCGAAACTAGAGCCACTTATGCACAAGAAAGTTCTTAAATTGATAGAGAGTGGTATAATTTACCATATTAAGCATACTATTTGGGTGTCTAATCTATTCCCTATGAGGAAAAATAATGGGAGCTTAGATTGTGTCTTGACTTTAGGGACCTTAATAGGGCATCCTTAAAAGATCGCCATCCATTACCATCCATGGATAAAATTCTACAATGTGTCTCTAGACCAGAATGCTTTCATTGTTGGATGGATACTTAGGATACAATCAGATCCTAGTTAATGGAGAGGATCAATTCAAGACTACATTTACAACCAAGTGGGGAACTATGGCCTATCAAAAGATGCCTTTTGGTTTTTTAAATGCAGTTGCCAGTTTTCAAAAGGCTATGGATATAGCCTTTAAAAGAATCATGTACAAGTTGGTATTGGTCTACCTTGATGATATCACTATCTATTCTAAACATGCAGCAGATCACATCAAAAATTTGAGGAAAATATTTGAAAGAAGTAAAGAGTTTGGGATCTCCCTTAATCCCAAGAAATGTGTGTTTTCAGTCCATGAAGGAAATTTGTTGGGGTACATTGTGTCAAAGAAAGGTATCACAGTAGACCATGAGATAATTGCAGCCATTATAGAGCTACCCCTACTACATCATAAGAAGAGTCTACAATCCTTCATAGGAAGGATTAATTTTTTTAGGTGTTTCTTGCCTAATATTGCAGATCTTTTGAATCCTTTAACAACCATGTTGAAGAAGAATGCAAATTTCTGTTGGAGAAAAGAAGGAAAGAAAATTTTTCAATCCATTAAAGAGGCTTTGACAGAAGCTCCTTCTTTGTTGAACCCTGATTTTAGTAAATAATTTATTCTGTATGAATATGAAGGCTCTGAGGAAATCTCTGTGATATTGACTAAACAAAACTCAGAAGGATTGGAGAATCTTATTACTTTCTTTAGAAAAGGTTTGGATGAGTATGAATAGAGATACTCTTTAGTGGAAAAATGTGTACTTGTTGTGGTAAAAATCCTTAAAAATTTCATACATATGTTAATCCATAGTAAGGTAAAATTCAGGGTCACTCATTCTAGTTTCAAAGAGTTCCTACTTTCTAAGGACCTAAATGACAAAAGAGCTAGTTGGATCACCAAAGTCATGGAATATGATGTTGACATTCAGGTTACCAAGCTAGCCATAGGAAGAGGCCTTTGTGAACAATTGACAAAAGATGAAACTCTAAAGTATCAAGAACAAGTGAATGCATCTTTAGTTGTGCATTTAATAGAAGATCAATCCAAGGCAATAGGTTGGCTTCCTAATATGGTCCATTTTTTGAAGATAGGTGATTGCCCTACAAAAGTGGATTCAGAAAAAAGAAGGTATTAAAGATTGCAATCTATTCCTTTTGTGTTGATTAACAAGGTCCTTTTTAGAAAGGATCATAATGTTGTTGTCTTGAGATGCATTAATCCAGAACAAATAGCAGGTATCCTACATGAATTCCATGATGGACCTTCTAGAGGTCATTTCTCTCCTAGGACTACTTATTTTAATATCATGAGAGTTGGATACTATTGGCCATCTATCTTTAAGGACAACCATGATCATGTGAGAAAATGCATGAAGTGTGCTATGTTTGTAGCTAACCAATTAGTATAGACCAACCCTTTGTGAAATGGGGCATTAACTTCATAGGCCTAATTAACCCCCCATCTACTATAGGCCATAAGTGGATAATCACTACAACTGATTACTTCAATAGATGGAGTGAGGCTATTGTACTAAAGAAGCTAATGAGAGTGTTGTCCTGAATTTTTATGATGACATAATCCACATGGTTGGAATCCTGAACTCTATTATATCAGATAATGCACTTGCCTTCACAAGCCTAAGAGTCACTGAATGGGTAGTTAGGAGTGGTTATTAAAATACTAGTTCTAATTATTACCCCCAGGGTAATGGTTTAGCAGAGTCTAAAAATAAGAATCTAATCAGGATAATCAAGAAGATTTTGTAAGAGAATCAGAGTGATTGGCATTCCAAATAAATTTTTTCCTTATGGTTAGATAGGATCACTCCCAAAAATATCATTGGGAGTTCCCCTTACATGCTAGTCTATGGAAAGGAAGCTAAACTGCCCATCTCAATAGAATTGCAAGCTCTAGACCTTGACACTCAGTTTTTCCTCTTTGAAGAAGGAGATCCCTTATAGGTAAGATATACTCAGCTCATGGAGTTAGAAGAAAGTAGAGATAAGGCTACGCAAACTATGAAGTTTCAATAGATGCAAACCAAGAAGAGCTTTGACAAGAGAGCCAGGTCAAGAAGCTTCAATGTTGGGGATATAGTCCTAAAATGGGATGAATTCAGATGCAATCCTGGCAGACATACAAAGTTTGATTCATTTTGGGGAGGCCCATTTGTGATCCCTGAGTGCAAGGAGTATAATGCTTTTCAGCTATCAAATCTTGAAGGAGAATTCTTGCCAATTCTTGTTAATGGCTTTCACCTAAAGCCTTATTTTGAGGTTTGTCCATCTTTTGTAATTAACTTTCCTACTTTCTCTTCTTTCTAGGTTAGTTTTCCATGCTTTCCTCCAAGTGCTTGTACACAATCAGTTGTTTTTTCTTCTTTGTATATAGTCCTTTTCCCTATTTTTTTCTATTGTTCCTCCTCCTGGTTTCAATCCTCATGTTTCCCATAGGTTTTTGTGTACTCAATGCAGACTCCTATGCCCAATAGAATGTCAATAGGCCACTAGTTTTATATATGTGTAGCAGGCTCACATTCAACAGAAATTGCCAAAAATGTTATCCAAATTCCCATCCTATGTAATTTGGCTACAAGTGGAGAAAAATGAGGCTCCCACAAGGGTAGAGACCATCTTATATGAATTCTGCATAAGTCCTGGTCTTTACCAAGTTTTCTATATATTTATAGGTCACTGGTTTTACCACTGGTTCATGTATTTTAGTCCTAAGTGAAAAACCCTATGAAATTCCTTAACACTTTAGGTCTTTAGTGGCAGTTCTAACTCTTCATTACCTTTTTTCCACTTAAATTTCCTATTCATCATGTTTTTTAAGTCATCAGTCAATCGGGGCCAATGTATTTTTCCTAACGGGTTCACTTTTTCCTAAATTCTTTTCCTAAAGTCCCAAATTAATTTATTTACCCCAAGTGGTAGCAAGTTCCTTTTCATCGGACGATCTATGTTATGCCTTAAAGACAAAGTTATTGAGATCTATCCTTTAATCCATTAAGTCATTGTAATATGTGTAAAGTTGTCAGAACCTAGGCCCGTCAACTTAGAGACTAAAGGTAATCTTTAAGTAGTTATTATTTAATCCAATGGTTGGCTTATAGACTTAATGCAGAGATGCACATGATCTATCACATAAGATATTAAGCCTTGGTGACACATGGACGGTGGGGTCACCTCCATGCAGGGTCTTTGGTTGATTAATTTGTGGGTAGTTCTGGTTTGATCCAATAGTCCTCTTAATGCCTTAATGCCAAGTTGATTGAAATCTAATGATCAAGTCATTATGCCTTATTGACGTGTGGAAGGTTGTTAGACCTTGGACCCATCTTCGGTAAGGTAATATTCCATCAAGTTCATTTTAGTCAAATGATGGGCATAAAGGATTAAAGAAAAGATGCAAAAAATGCATCACATAATCCAATAAGCCGTGAAGACACATGTCCTTGGTGGAGCCAGGATGAAGTCATAAAAAGGTAGTGATCGATCAAGTTTCATTTGATCCAACGGTCGACTTAAAGGCTTAAAGACAAAATGCTCAAAATCTAGCAATCAAGCCATTAAGCCTATCTGATGCGTGTCCAGGGTGGGTCCAATGCAATGCCAAGGTGATTAAGATAAATAATGATCAAGTATTTTTTTATCGGACGGTGGTCTTAAAGGCTTAAAGAAAAGTTGATCATGATCTATCCATCAAGCCATTAAGCCATGGTGACATGTGGTAGATAACATCATTGGCCTCAGGTTGGAAAGGTAAGATAAAGGCACAGCAAGTAAAAAAGATCAAACAACTGGCTTAATGCCTTGAAGAGAAAGATGAAGTTGTTTAATCGATAAGCCATCATTTCATGGTGACACGTGGTAGATATGATCTTGTGCTCATGGGTGGTTTAAAAAAAGGTTGAAAGTCATGTTTTAAAGCTGATGAAAATTCAAATTTGAGCTATTTATCAAGCATTCCATGTCATATAGTGACCATTTTTATTTCAATTCAAATATTTGATTTTTTTTTCATGATGGCTCGTAGTGGTGGCGGTAAAGACAAATTTCTAGACAGACAGTGGAATCGCTACTTATTCTATTCAAATTTGTGGCAATATGGGATATTTTTAAAAGGGTTGTCTGATCTTCTAAGATATTTCTGGAGTGCAATTATTATCATCTTAAGTGTTTTTAGGGTTTTTGCATTGTCGATTAAAATAATTTTTAACCCTAATTCTTCCCTAAATAGGTTGTGGATTGACTCCCTAGCTTGTGTGCTAGGGGAGGTTGTATATAAGTGTTTTTTGAGCTTTCATAGCTTAGAGATTTTTTAGCTTATGCAAGGTTTTTGTGGCATTTTCTCTGCCCCTAAATTTTTATGTGTTTGTATTTCTCATTGGAATTCAGATTATGCAAAGGCTTTTGAGATATTTTTCTCTATCCCTAGACCTTCTTATTTGTATTTCTCTTACTGGATTATAATACAGTGATTCATATTTGAGAGATCTTGGAGTTCTTGGGCCCTCTTTCTTTCTACATCTTTTTGCACTATTATAAATGATCTAATTTAGATGATCTTGTGGATATTGTTCAATCCCCTATCATTTTGTCTCATTTTGGTGCCTATTTTCTTGAGTGAATGTCTCTTTGCAGGTCATAGTCTGTGTCTATTCTGTTGGATATGCTATTTTTTTTAAAATCTTGTCTTTCCCTGAATAGACTCTTTTCATTCTAGACATCTCTATGAAATACTTATGCAAGCCTATTCAGAAATTTGTACTCTACTTGACTCTAGAAATTTCATGCTAGCCTTGGTAATTGTGTTATGGTTCATGTTACCTACGGTGCATCACCTAGTATTTTAAAGTTGCTTTTTAGTATTTCCCTTTACTTCTCCTTCTATCCCTTTTCCTCTCAAGTTTAATTTTTTTGTTTAAAAGCAAAGATAGGTGATTATCCAAGAGGAATCAACCTAGAGCTTGAAGGGCCTCACTTCAAGTTAGTAGAGGTCCCACAACCTCAAACTAATTCCCATGTTATACTATATTATTAAGCTCTAGCGCTTAATTAGGTGCAAAATTTAGTGTGTAACAAGTTCATCCTACCGCATTTTACTGTCATGCACTCGACTGAGAACAATGTGAATCCATCAGTCTCGAATTCTTTTGAGAGTAGTAGAACATTGGTTAACCCTTTTACTTTTATCTATTTATACTCATCTCTTAGGTTTCCATCCTTGCATAGATTCTGATAAGATTCTTCAGGCTCAATGTCTCCAATTTTTGCAACCTTGCAGTGTATGTATTCTCAGAAGTCTTCGACCAGAAAAACCCTAGGTGGGATACTTGAGAATGCTCCCTTGTTGTCATGTTGTCAAGACACGACTTGTAGTTTGGTTCTTCACAGGTCAAGTTCTTGATAAGAGAGACCTTCTTATCTTTTTTCATCTTGATTTTAGAGGTTTGGGAAGTAGATACCATTGATTTTCAAATTGGGGCTTCTTTGCAAATGAACTATGAGCTTAGTAAGTCTTGGTACTTACTGGATGATCATGGTGAGTGCTTGAAATTGGCTAGAGTTTCTTTGGAATTGTTTTTAATTGCTCTGCAATATGATCATTGTGAATCTCTCTTCTCACTCTATAACTTTCTTGTAACCGTTGGGTGAATGAATGAGTTCACTTTTCCCTTTTATAGACAAATATGACCAAAGTGATGTAATAAATGCTTCACCTACCACTCATTTGACAAAGTGTAGATGCTCGGTTAACACACCAAAGACTTTATCTCGGTGAGTATTCAATACTCAGTACAAGGTGTCAATTTGGTTTTCTCCCACATGTTTACCGACGATGTTCAATATATGATGTCAACTCAGTTATCTTTCATATGTTTACTAACGTGCAGTTTATGCTCGGTTCATATTAACTAACTAGACTAGATTCACATAACATAACATAAAATTCCATAGTGCATCTTAATATATGCTAATTTGGCATATTATCAATGAATGTAGGAACTAATGTAAAATAAAAAAAATTTAGAGTGCAGTTCCATACTTGTATTGCTTAGGTGGGGGTGGTGGAATCACCTGATCAATTAGATGAGGTGTCACCAACTGTAGTTCTTGGTCCAAAATTTTCATTGTTTGAAGCTCTTCTCCACATTTGATTTCTCATTCTCTAGATGTCTTCAATAGTGTTTCCATTTGCACAAGTGCTTGACTCTGTCACTCAGTCTATGCAGTCCTTTCTTAGGTGACCAACCTTATGACAGTGAAAGCATGCCATTCCAGAGTTAATCTAGTTTCTAGAACTTCTTATCCATTTCCTCATGTAGTTAGCAGCAATACGTCCATATCTACCACATGCTGTATAATTTACCCAAGTTTTGTAATCCCATACATATGTATTACCAACTCTTCTCGGTTGATATGCATTTTCTTGTTCTTTGGTTTGCAAGACTTGCTTTATCCTTTTTCAGCATTTATGAAATTTGTGTCCATGCATGTTGCAAGTAGAACAATGTTTTTCCATGTAATATTTGTTCTTTAGTTTGTTCCGCTTAGATCTGCATTCATGTGCTTTGTTATAGCAATTACCTATGAATGTAAAGATGGTTTTAGGAAAACCTTTTGTTTTACTCTTGAAAACATTTGATGTGTGGCCTGGTTTTCCATACTGATTGCATGAACGCTTCTTTGGTCCTGGATTTGAGTAGGCATTCCTTTGATCACTTCACTTTTATTATTCTTCATGCTCAGTATACCCTAAACTAGTATTTTTGTTGAGTCTTCTTTGTCCATTCAGAAATACATCCATTCATTTTGTATGATCTTTAGCTTTCTTGATCATATCATTATGTTGTTGTTGAATCTTCATTTCATGCTTTAGTTTCTCATTTTCTTCTTTTAGTTCACAAATACCTTCCAATTTTCCATTAAGTTCTATGTTCACTTGGTTGGCCTCATGACTCATAAGAACTATTTGATTGTAGATCTCAATGTGATGTTTAGTAACTCTCTGTATCTCAGATTCTTTACTCTTGCAATTTCTCAGTAATCTTCCTCCTGTCATCAATAGCTTAAGTTATTTATTGTTTACCTTGTCATGCATTATTCATAACATCAATCATTCTTACCATCTGTGTCTCTTGACCTATATGTAGTACTTTTACTTGTTCAGTCAGATGTTGATTGATTTCATTTAGATTTGTAAGGATTCTTTCAAATGTGTCAAATGTATTACCAGATCCAGATCTAGATGAATCATAAAAATTAGGTATCTCTTCTTCATGATATTCAGTTTCATTGTAGCGAGATACCATGACTTTTATTTCATCCAATATCTCTTTCATTTTTATTCTTGCCTCTTTTTATTGCTCAAAGAAAATCTATATTTGCAACTTCTAATTCTCAATATTTTTGTCAAGCTTATACCTTTCCATTGTATGATCTTTTCTCTCAAGTGATTTAAACTTTTCCAAATAAGTGAACTAGTTCTAATACAAATTTTTGGAATAATAGAAGGGTGTTCACTAAGAGGGGAGGGGTGAATTAGTGCCCTTATAAATATTTACACTTTAAACCTTTGTAATCATTGCTTTCATAACCGACCATTGTTGCTTTACTACCTCATGCGTGTAATATCATAGCATAAACTTAAATGCATGTAAAAAAACATAGAAACATTCATGAAACTCATTTACTCATGCCACAAGAATTGATAACACATAAAACCCCTATGAGAAGGTAAAAACTATAGTGGGGATGAAACCTAGAAAGCTTCACTATCAGCAAAATGGAAGGTGCATGTTAAGGCTACAGGTTGTGATCACTTCTAGGATGATCTTACCATATTAGGAGTAACATGTTATACTTGTTAAGTATACTCGGTTAACATATTTTAGCAATGCAATGTATGTGTGCACTCGGTTAGGAGATTTACATAAAGACTATTAAGTCCACCTTCTTGAAGGATTTTTTTTTCTTACTACAATTGTTAGAGAGTAGACAAAAATATTTATGACCTAATAGCTTGAAATCTTGAATTTCTAATTATAGGTCCATTAAGTTCACAAAATTGTATATCACCTATTGTGATGGATAATACCTATGTTCTTCTCGGTAGCCTTGAATGCAGTTCTTCATAATTGAATTCTTCTTTATCTATTCTTTTGCATGAAAACCTTGGTTTGATCCATAGATTTCCTTATGGGGCTACAATCATCATATTCTTGATTGATTACACATCTATATATACAATGTATTGACCTAATTAGGTTTCACGCTTTTCTTGAATAACTCTAAGATCAAAGGTTTACAACTGATCCTTGATCTCCTAGTTTGCATGAATACAATTAGTTAAACTGATTAAATCCATCAATTACTCTTTTCTTGTTCCTCAAGAAACGGTTGTCCGGATAACAAAAAATATATTTTAAAGACTAAAGTTCTTTAGCTGACATTTAGTTCAAATCCTCTTTTCTCAGTGTTAAAACTGTCTCTTGGTTATACTGGTTCTTGGTGATGTCTCTTCTTGATTCTATCTCTATAGACTGATTCTCATTTATATCTCTTTAGACCAATGCTCAGTTGTGTCTCTATTTGGTTATGTCTATGCTCAGTGTATTAAGAATTTCGATGACTAGTTGTGCTCGATAATCACTGTGCTCAGTGATCACTATCGTTCAATGAATACTATTACTTGGTGAGTGCTGACCGACCAATCAAAACTATTTATTTTTATACTAATGAAAACTTATGATCCTTTAATGATTATCATTAATAGTTGTATATTTAGAAAATGAAAGCACTTCAATTATAGAGTGGTATAGGCTTCTAAGTAAGTGGTTTGGGGTCATGTGAAGCACCTTGAATGGGTCCATGACTTGGATCTGGCTCTTTCCTCTTGTTCTGCCCCATTTCTACTTTTTCTAGCCTATTTCTGACACCCCAAACTAAAAAACTGGGAACTTGACCTCAGGGTAAAGGTTGACCTTTTTAGGTCAAGCTCAACCTTGACCTTGACCTAGGTCAAGGTTGACCTTGACCCTAACTTAGGTCACAATTGAAATTTTTTAGGCCCGGGGTTCAAATTCTAGAATTTTAGGGTTTTCAGATGTCGGGCTTTGGAAAAAGTTAATTCCCGCATCTGTGTCGGCTATTTTGGTCTTCGAAACAAAAAATCTTAAATTTTATTTAAGATAGGTCCTCTTCTAGGGGTATGGGTCTATTTGGAATTTAATTCTCCTATGTAGGCCTCTCTAGAAGATTGTGCCCTAGTTTCATATAAAAGAAATCTTTATCCTCTCATTTTCTACAACAAGCTAAGACTTGATAACCACAAGCAACCATAACCATTATTGCAAGAATTAAAGAATTGAAGAGTGAGATTGAAAGGTGAAGAAGCAATATTTGAAGCAAGAAAAGTAGCCATTGTAGCATTCATCCATTCTCAAGCACTTCTTTCATCAAGGAGATCCATTGGTGACCATTGAAGGATTCAAGCTCCATGGAGCCCTCTTGTTGAAGGTTTCTCCATCCACCTTCCTCCAAGCCTCTTCCTATTCAAAGACCCATTCAATATTGGTGTTAAATATCTACAAGTAATTTATTGGAGACATCCTACATTCTACATTTTACATTCTACATTCTACATCCTTTTTGGTGCATACATACTTGTGGATTCACGGATTCAAATTTGCCACAAAGACTTCTAAAAGCAAGGTGAATTTGTTCATTTACTTTGTTTTACTTATGCAATTTCAATTATACTTTAAGGTTAATTCCAAAACCAGGGTTTGACCAAGGCAAACCCCTCCACCCCAATAAATAGTCCATTTTTCTTGTAGGTACGGGTCCAGAACAGAAAATCAGAGTACAAATTTGGATACCCTTTTTGGAAAACTTTCAGGATCCAAAAATAGATTTCCATTCAGAGACTTTTTAGGTCGATTCTTCCATAGGTCAAAATCAAAAATTCTAGGTCAATGGTGACATTGACTTGAGGGTGTGAATTAGAACTGTGTCAGAACAAAAAATTATTTATGGGTTTTGTTCGTCTCTGCGTTTCTATTCTAGATCCGGTCTCATATTTTCCAGAAAATGAGTGCAAACCCCCAAAAACAACATTCTTCAAATCTACAACATTTCAAGGTTATTACTTTTCTCATATCCATTTCAATTAAAGTTGTTAATCTTTTTAAACCTATCACACATTCAAATAAATAAACGAGTATTTAATATCTTCCTCTTTGCTCTTATTTCTAAATGATTGATTCATTTATGAATTGATCCTTCCTTTTGGGTTAATCAATTTGGATCCTTCATTTGTATATCTAAGGATAAAATGAGAGCATCTTATTTATCCCCTACATTTCAAAACATCCTTTAAATGTAAGATAAAACAATAACAAATTCAAAATGCTATATTTCTTATCTTACATTTTGGTGAACCCGCGATAGACAACTCTTTCTTTTTGGTGTTAGATTTACATCTTTTATGTTAGATCTTGCATGCATATTAGATTATCTTTCTTTTATGTTCTTGCATTTACATTTCAAAAATTAAACATCGAAATCTTGTGTTTCCTAAATTAGTTCATTTGCATTGCATTTGTGTATGAGCTTTACCACTTCTAGTCCTACTTATAGTATCTTGGTTAGAAGAAGTCGTAGACTTATGGATTGCTTTGATCCTGAGTTTTCATCTCCTTTCCTTAGGATCCTGGATGACAACTTGATCACTCATGATTCCAATCCTTCTATGGAGCATAACACTTCTCACTCATCTCATGATAAGGATGATGATTTTAGAGTTCCTCCTGAACAAGTGCAAAAACTCTCAACCAAACTTGATAAAATGGGAAATTGGCTTATTTAAGAAAACCATAATCAATATTCTATCTAGGCTATAGAGGCTCTTAAGAAATTCATTCATGATAGTGATCAAGGTATTAATCTCTTGCGTGGTATCACTCATATTTTGCATTTTTATGTTAAACCTTTAGCACAAGAGCCTCAAGATCTAGGATTTACTCCTCCTGTCACTAGTAAGGGACCTTCTTCTGTTCCTCTATCTAGCATTCCTACTTAAACTCCTCCTTTGATGACTACATCTCTCCCAATTTCATATATGCTTGTGAGTATTCTACCAGTATCTCTACCTACCTCACAAACTTCATATAATAGTGTGGCTTTTACTTTTTCCAATGCCCTTCTAACTATGGTTCCAAGTAGTCCACCAATTGTGTCTTCCATTCCTATCACTTCCTACAATTTTCCTAGCATTCCTAATGTTTCTATGCCACCTATGTTGCCTAATGATTCCATAATTATTAGTTTGGCTCAAACTGTATCATCTTTACAACAACAACTTGCATCCTTAACTCAATCCAAGTTTAGCATTCCTACATGTGACATGGGTAGTCCTTTATCCTTATACATTATTCATTCTATTGTTCCTCAATAATCTGATATGCCTCATCTTGAGAATTACAATGGTAAAGGTGATCATGTTACTCATGTTAAAACATTTCAAATCTTTTGTAGTGATTATGCTCATGACCATAGGATTTTAGCTAAATTGTTTTCTAGAACTTTCCATGATAAGGCTTTGCAATGGTATTGTTCTTTACCTCCTTGTTCTATTGATTATTTTCCTAAACTTTCTAATACCTTCATTCAACAATTTCAAAATAACATTGGTTTGCAAGTTTCCTTAATTGATTTAATGCATTGTAAACAAAACACTAAGGAAAAATTGACTGATTTTATTAGTAGATTTAAGCATTTTTATCCTCAAATTTATTATCATGTTCCTGATATTGATATTCAACATATGTTTACTTCAAATTTACAAAAGGCTATTAGAGATAAGATTATTCTTACCAAATTTACCTCTTTTCAACAACTTTGTGCAACACTACATCATTATCAATTACAAGTGAGTCAATTTGAGAGAAACACTCCAATGTCTTATGTTCTAGTTGATAAGAGAGACACTGCTCCTAATCCTAATAAGTTTCATAAACCTAACAACTATATCATGATTAATAAAGTGATGAATGCGGTTGCTGATCAAGTTTTTGTTGCATCCCACAATTCCACTTCTGCATCCACTACTTTCCGTATGAATCATACATTTAATCCTCTTTGTTAGCTCCTTTTCTTGAAGCACAACCTTAAAATGAAAATATAATTATATACTTGAATGCAAACTCCTTTTATGCAAGATAAAGGCTAATTGATGAGGTTTTTGATAACACCGGGGATACCTATTATCACCTTCTTCTTTTTTGAGCTCCACAAACTCAGGAAGGTATTACCTATGATAGATTACTAATTCTTTAGTCAATGTTTTAGTGGAAAAGTTCATTCACTAGTTTGTTACTTTTGACCCTACTGTAACAACTTATAAGATACCTTGGAGATTGCAATGATTAATATAAAATAGAGTACTATAAGCTAGGCTATGGTTTTGATAACATGAACCAATGAGATAAGGAATTTTATCCTTCTTCCTTTTGATTTTAGGAGGGGCAACCTAATGATCCTCTCTTCAAGGAATCACCAAACTGAAGTGCACCCTAAGAATACAATCACTTGAATGGAATTATCTATTCTATAGTGTATATGATTAAGTAATTTGAAAATATTGGATAATGAATTAATTACTTAGCAAACAAAAAACTAGTGCCTAATCCCTGGGCTATGAGTCAATATCTTGTATAAATCCATAGTAAGGTAATCAACAAAACACTTGAAAAAAAGATAGAATACCTTATAAACTATCCTCTCCCTACAACCATATCATCCAATCCTTAAATGAATGCTATGTTCCCAGGGTTACTTGAAACAATTTAATCATTCCTTGAACGAACTTACAAGTAACTGCACAATCACCTTATGATCAGTGTGCTTAAATGCCTTACAGATAAACACACAAGAACAATAACAAAAATGTAAAGAGACAATTTAGATGCAGAAAAGAGATTGCGATATATTTATATTGATTTCTTAAAACTTCAAATACATTAGATAGACAAATAGTACAAAGGTTCAGACACAATTTTAGTCTTCCTTGTAATTAAATTAAAGTTTCCAACTCTCTCTATCCATTACAAAAAGGTTACAATTACATATATATAGTCTCAAATCATCTTGGAATCCTCAAGACAAGGATGCAAAAAGCTTCGTATGATTTGGATACCTAACCCTAAAAACATAGTAATGACAAAATACAAGAATGATCCAAGCAGTGGGAGGACAAAACTAAGGAATGAAATCTGATTTGCACTTTGTCCTTTTGTGGATGTCATCACCTTTGTCTTTAGTTGTTCAAGATAGCATCTAATTTGTATTTAGATCTAGTGACCGCCAATTCAGGCTAACCTACACTAGTCTATTAGGATTGCTAACTTCCTTGTGCTCCGAGAGCAGGTGCCATGTGTCCTTCATTCTACATCTAAAATGTCTAGGTCCATGTCAATAAATTTCTTTTTCTAGGGCTTTTTTAGTGTGTCCCATACTGTGACCTCTGCATTAGTAGGCCAGTTGAAGCTTTGAATATTTTGTAGCTTAGTCTTCAACTTGTCTCATCTAGCATCAGTTATGACTCTGACATCTGTAACAAATTTGGTGATGTCAATCTTAGCCTAAAAGGCTTCATCTAAAAGTTTGTTGTATCTTTCCATGTCAAGATCTCCCTTGTTAGAGATATATATCTTTATCAGGCATCACCTTATCAAATTTTGTGATCCATGCTCCTAAGGGCTTGATCTGATCATCCTCTGATCTGATGGATGGTACAAACCTATTGTATTCTAGCCCAAACATCTTCATTTTGACCTCAACCTAATTGACTTTACCCTTAAAATATGATAAAGTAAATCATATGTACTCTATCTCTTCATGCACTTGGATGAATATATCTGGAAGATCATCCCTCAAAGGTTTTAATGATGCTAACCTCTCAAAAAGGTGTGTTCTTACTAACCAACTAGCATAATATGGGTTCAAAATTGTTGCATAATTAGTAACCTCTACATATAACCCTGACAGTTTATTATAAGCATCTAAAACTACATCTACCTTATCTTTTATTATTTGTATCATGTGCTACAAAATTTCAAAAAGAGAACCTAAAATAACATTATTATGCTCTTTAATATCCACCCTTGTTTCATTAGCTACCAATTCTATCTAGACTTCACTAATACTGACCTCTTTGGATTCTGCAGGAGCAACCTTTGTTATTTCTTGTAATTGTTGTTTCAACTCACTGTTTACTTTTTCATTAGCATGGAGTTGTATTCTACACAACTCTCTATCCTATACAATTGCACTCCTCTCATCTGTCATCCTTTTTATCTTCTCTGATAATTGAGCAGTTTTAGCTTCATTGAGCTATGCAAATTGTGTGAGAACTTGGGATATTTCCAAGTCTCTTGTGTTCTATACTGACCAAATAATTTGGTTCCCTACCATCTTTTCTTCTATACTCATGACTGGTGACTTATCATCCTTGGGATCTAAGCTCCACATATCTAATGCTTGGGACTTTGGATTGTATCCAAATCCCTTAATCATGTCTCCTACCTAGACCTTTGATGACAAATTCATATCAGGTTGCCTCCTCACCTGATCAATGATGAAAGCAGATACCAAGTCCCAGCCTTCCACTAGCAACATCCCACTAGACTTAACTAGCTTCCTTGCCTCTTCAAGAGTCATCATTTCACACTCAAGATCATAATCTTGCAATTCTTGCAAGGCCTCTGCTGTCACTAGGGCTCCTCCCTCTAGTTGTAGCTTATCCCTTACTAATCTATGTTTATTCCAAAAAAGAAATTATTTGAATTCTTTTGTGTTAATAAACTAGTCATCACTTAAACATTCTTGTTGGTACAATGTCCTTTCATCAATACAAGTTTGAAGATGAATTTCAATTTCCTATTCAATGTTATTTTGCATCCTTTTTCCTTGCCTTATTTTCTTTCTCAATTCATGGTCATAATCTCTATTTCATGGGATAAGAGCATCATTTTTGTCTCTTCTTTTTTCACTCTTTTGCTATGAAGGCTCCCCTATTTATATCCTCTATCTTTTATGTGGGGGCTCATCTATGACTTCAACTTCTAGGACTAAGGTTAAATCCACAACATTTTATGCTTGCTTCTCTATTGTTGATTGATATTCAATCATTTTTTGATCCATTGGAGGTGGGCTAGGCACATAGTACTCTTTGTCACTCTCCTCTTCATTTTTTGATGAATAATACTTCTTCTTCCTCTTGTCACTCTCATCTAATACATCTTCCAATTTATTACACAAGAGATTGTGTGACTTAATCATAGAATAAAGCCTCTTAAAATAGGGAAAATCAGGGAAAAAATGACTAAAAGTTAATCCTTTCCTCTTCACCTGTCTTTCTAAATCCATTAATTCATTAAACTTTTGGGCTCTCAAAGAAATGTCACAATCCATCAAGGGGAAGTTGTAATAAAGAATTATGTGCATTAGTAAAGAATATAGCATGAATTTAGGGTTTTCCTCCTTGTTCCAAATTTGTACAAACCCGTCATGCATCCTATCAATTACATATTGGATTTAATCATAGTTAGTATTGACATGAGGGCTTTGTATATCTAGTACCATCATAAGGATGTTAGAGTAATCCTTTCTCTCCCTCCATCTAATCCCAATACTTTGTATAATGCATATGAAATATACTTGATGTAGTGGTTCAGATCCTTATAGACATAAGGAATCACCACTGGGATAGGCTCAATGAGACCCATCATATTCTTAGGGACATGCTTATCTTTGATTAATGTCGCTGCTACCCCAGCCTCTCTGACATATCTATTCTTCAACTTCTGCAAATCAATATTTGTTCTCATGGGGGAGTAATAACTGAATGCCTTTATAAATGAATTTCTATCCAGGGTCACTAAGGGTTTCCCATCATTCTTCTTAATTATCTTAGTAAGAGGGTCATATCTTTTTTCCAATTCAAGCATGAAATCTACATCTATAAATACATTTGCCACTATTAACCTAGCTAGCCCACAAGTCCAATGGTTTGAGATTGGAATGGCTTGGTCAGAATTTCTCCATAAATAATTATATAAAGAAAATCTAGAAGAACCTCGAATCTTAGCATCTTTGATATCAAAATAATTATCAAGTAAGATTTTGGCACTTATCTTTCTATTTTGAGTGGAGCCAGGTAACAATTGTAGAAACTCATCTAAATAGTTCCTCTTTCCTTTTGTGTCTTCATCAGTATCTCCACTTCTCCCACTAGAGGATGCAATACTCAATGCCTGACTCATTTTTTCTCTATTCTTGTACTGATTACAATTCTCTTACCAATATTGAAACAAATCTCCTCCAGACCCTCACAATTCACTGAATTCTCTATAACCATTGAACTCTTCACAATTTTGAAATTTTGAACACTACACAATTTTGCAAATTATATCACTTTATCAATTTTGCATCAGGAGGAAACTTCAACTGCACACTTCACTATTTGAAAACTCAAATCTTCTCAAAAAATGATAATCACAAAGAAAACTTAAGCTCTAAAATTTCAATTGTTGGTGAAGTAAAATGACAACAACTATGCTTATTTATAACTAAAACATCAATACAAACATCCATTCATTCAATCATTTCTATAATTAGTTTTGCATACTATGAAATATATTCAATTTCTTAGCTATAGCTCTTGATAGTGACAGGAAATCAAATTTGAATGAGTACTTTTCTCAGAAAAACCCTTATTCTATTCAAATGAGATCAAATCTGATTTGTCAGTATTGATTACAACTCCGCTACCTTTTCCACCATGGATAGGCTCTTTATTTCCTCATTGGTTAGCTTTTGTGCCTTATGATGGCTATGAACTATCATCCTTTTAACTAAGGTTTCATTTCTAGAGACCTAGCGACTGTTGATCTCCTTATCGCTAAGTAAATTGACCAACTGTGGTTATCTCAAGAGATCAGGCAGCTGAAAGCCTTTTGAAATTCACCTTAACTTCTTTGGTTAATATCTGGAGACTCTGCAAATACATCTTTATCTCCTGATCACTAGATCATTTTAATCTTATATCTTCTATCAAGTGACTTCCCGACCGCCATCGATCTTCATTTTATCAACATCTAACACTCTTCGCTAAGTCTCTTAAACTTTTGGATAAACCCTAATATATCATCAGACTTAGTGACTATGCAAGTTTTAAACCATATATTTCTTTTGGACACCTGTCTTAATATTCCTTATGTCTCATGATCACTTGATGACTTTTAACTTGTCTAGTTTTTTTAGCAACTTAGAGACTATCGTAGATTTTCTTTTGATCCTGTGGTTGTCTCCAAATCTCTTGATCAGTTCCTTAACTTGCTTTGAATCCCGAGACTTGGTGACTACATTACCTTTTGAACTCATCACTAACTCTGATTTGATCTAGAGATTTCATGACCAAAGGAACTCAAAGTCACTTGATTTATTTCAAATTGTAGGGTTTATCATGAGATCATCCGACTACCATCAGATTAAAACCTTGATAATCGGTAGTCGTTTAATCGCTAAATTGTTTGACTTAACTCATTTTCTTCATGAGATAAAGTGACTAAAGAGAAACTTGACCTTTAACTTAATATATAACTGTGCATCACATCTAGAGATAATACGACAGAGCAATCTCAAAGTTGTTGCAGGAAAAAGTTAACTCGTGATTAAACTAGAGATAACTCGACTAACCTTTAGATCTGTTTCCATCAGACGGTTATCTTTTAATCTCCTAATATTTGAAATAATATTCTTTTCCTTAATAGATAACCCGACCAAAGGGAAATCACTTAGTCTCATGAAGATAAAGTATATTCCATTTTTATAAAGAGACTTAGCGACTGTAAGGAAATAACATATGAGATAAAAGACTTTTAAGTCATGAAAAAGGTAACTTCAAAACATAAGCCATTTCAAATAACTAGGGTTTAAACCAATTTTGAATAGAATGAAACCTAGGACTTAGGGTTTTTTTATTAATTCTCTAAATTTTAACATAAGAGCATGAATTTTCATAGGGTTTTTGCCATTTTGGACATGCTTTTCTGATTTTGAACAAGGATAAGACTGAGGACAACAAAAATTTTAAGGAAAACCTCAAAATAGGAAATACAACCAACAATGGCTCTATCTGAGGATGGTTAAACATATTTTATGGAAAAGAATCTCAGAATCTCTAGTTGCAGACCTCTTCAAAAAATGAAGGCAACGCTGACTAACCTACTGCAGAAGGGAAACACACAACTGAAATGAACTATATACAGTATAATACATACTTACTTGTGCATAAGAATTTGTTTTTTAATTGAAAAAGGGCTTCAGCAATTTCCCATGCAATGGCAATTAAAAATCTTCTCCATCCATGTTCTTCAGTAAATAGGAATCTTTTCCAAACCTTTGTCAAATAATAAATGGCCCAAGCCATAAAGACTCAAATTTTTTATACTTTCCTTTATCTTCTAATCTCACATTCCACTAAAGAACTAGGTCATCTGATTGTAATTTTCTATCAGTATCCCTTCTGTCAAATAGATATTTGATCTTCTATTGTAATTTGATGTTTTACTTCTGGCTATCTCTTCTTGTTTCATCCAACTCTACCAGTTGAATCATTCTATTCTGCATGCTGTCAGAAACATCTAACTATTCTTCTTGCATGAATTTATATACTGGAAACAGTGTTTATAGGAATTTTTACAATAGACCATATACCAATCTAAATGGTGACTTACCAGTGGACTTCTTAATTGTTATTCTATCAGTTGAGAGTGCTAACCTTAGTTTGGTATGTCATGCTCTCTTATTCTTTTTAAGAGTCATTTTCAATATCTTCAATATACTTTTATTAATGGATTTAGCTTGTCCATTTTCTCTTGGGTGATATGGGGATGAATAGGACATTATGATCCCATATTTCTCAAATAAATCTTTCATCTCATCTAATCTAAAGCACATGGCATTATCCATTATTAAATTTGAAGGTACACCAAATATAGTTAGAATATTCTCCATTAAAAATTTAGTGACTACTTTACTTGTTGCCTTTTTGTAGGAATGGCTTCAATCCACTTTCTAAAGTAATCAGTGGCTACCAGTATCCAACTGTTTCCTCCACTAGATTTGTTTTACAAACTCACCAATAAAATCAATTCCCCACATAGAGAAAGGGGCTTCAGCATTTACTGGGTTTAACAACAAGGTTCCTGAAAATTTGACCTTATTTGAGAATCTTTGACATGGCTCACATTTTTTTACATATACATATGTATCTTTAAATAAAAAAGGCCAATAGTATCCATCCCTTAAAATTTTTTGGGCAGTGGTCTTGGCAGAAAAGTGACCTCCACACCCCCTTGCATGCATCTCACTTAAAACTTTCTCAGATTGGCTCTGATCTAAACATAGCATTAATACACCATTTCTATCTCTCCAATACAAATATCCTTTGATTAAGGTGTATTTTTGAGCTTGCAATCTAAGACTTCTCTTTTGATTGTCATTAATAGTGTTAGGACACTTGGAATTCTTTAAAAAGTACACAATATCAACATAAAATGGTTGTCTTTCTATACTTGTCATTGTCTGATCATGTGTCTCTATATCATTCACTTGCACTAAATCTAAGTTATCCTTTGTCATGACTTTAGCCAAACCCTGACCTCTTATCAACTTTGTAATGTGGATTTTAAGATTAAATTCTTGAATTCTATTTATCCACTTACATCTCTTACCAGTTACTTCTGACTGAGTAAGGATATCCTTTACTTCTGAGTGAGGGACATATGCTTGCTCTAACTGAGTAAGGATATCCTTTACTTCTGATTGAGGGACATATGCTTGCACCTCAGCACAGACCAAATATGGTCTAAAATATTTGACTACTTTCACTAAAGCATATGCCTGCTTCTCCATCATCTCATAATTTATCTCTATAGCCTAGAGATATTTACTATAAAAGGTTATTGGATTCTCAAATCCTTTTTCATCCTTTTGTAATAAAATAGAAGCAATTGTATGATAAGATGAAAAATAAAATAGAGAAAAAGGCTTACTATAATCAGGTGATTTCAGAACAAGAGCCTCTTGCACTACCTTATTTATTTTCTCAAATGTCATTTGAGCTTCTTCATTCCAATTAAATTTTTCATCTTTTTTCAGCAACTTTATGATAGGTTTGACAATTTTTTGAAAGTTTGCTATAAATATTCTGACAAAATTAATCTTTCCTAAGATAGATTTAAATAGCTTTAAGTTTCTTGGAGCAATGACTTTTTGGATTGCTTCTATTCTTTCTGGGTCTATTCTCACTCCATCTTTAGACACTATGTGTCCCAGCAACTTTCCCTCCTGTACTACAAAATGCCATTTCTTAGGATTTAATGAAACACCATATTCTAAAGCTTTATTGAAAATTTTTCCCAGGTGTTCACAATGATCTTTATCTTTCTTAGATTATGCAGTTAGATCATCTTGATAAATGACCATGAACAAGTCAATAAATTCTTTAAAAGTAACATCCATGGCCCTTTGAAAAGTTTCTCCTACATTTATTAGTCCAAATGACATTCTGATATAGACATAAGCTCCCCAAGGAGTGGTAAATGTAGTCTTGTACTCCTATGATTCCTTTACTAAAACTTGGTTGTAGCCTGAGAAACCACCCATCATTGACAACAGCTCACAACAAGTCACTTTGTGTAACATTTCCTCCATGTTGGGTAAAGAATAGTTATCTTTTAGTGCGGCAATATTTAAATTTCTGAAATCCACACATAATCTAATGTCACCATTCTTTTTTCTTACTGGTACCAAGTTTGAAACCCATGTTGAGTGTCTGATAGGCTGGATAATCCCAGCATCTTTTAACTTCATCAATTCTTGCTGCATCTTAGGAGCCAGCAAAGGATTAATAGGCCTCTATTTTTGCCTAAATAGTTTCAACTCTAATTTTAATGGGATCTCATGTCGGAAAATTTCTTCCCTATAAGCTTTTAAGTCCTCATATGACCATGCAAAAATAATCTTATACTTTCTCAATAGTTTAATCAAATTTGTCCTTATATGGGAATCTAAGCCTTTTCCAATGTAAACAACTTGAGGACTGGTTTCTGATCCTAAGTTAATTTCTACCAATTCCTCAACCTTAGCATTGCTTATCTTTGTTGAGTGATCATTTTGACTACTAAACAATGCTTCAAGTTCAACCAGACCCTTAGGAATCTGATTGGAACTCAATTAGACAACCTCATTTCCTAAGACATAATTTTTACCATTATTGTTCTCAAGTAAATTATTGCAATCTATGCATTGATTCTCATAATGGTATAGACACTCAATGAATCTCAAAATATCTTGGTCATCCTGAAAAAATTGCCAATTGTATATATTATCTAGAACAACTAGTCTTGTCTTAACTTCAAGTATTGATACCCCATGTAAAGTCTGATCATCAATTTTCAAAGCAACATTTGCTAAAAAATCTGCCATTATATTCTTAGACCTTTCTTTCCAAATTATATCAAAGACATATGACATTTCAATCTAATCCCAAATAGCATATTTATACATCTTTAATCTATCATTTTTCACTCCATATTTGGATCTTATTTGGGCTACTACCAATTCAGAATCACCATAAACTTTTAAACATTTTATTCCATGTTTAATGGAAATTTCCAGCCCTAAAGATAAAGCCTCATACTTTGTTGTATTATTTGTACATTCAAAGGATAGATAAAAAAAAGAATTTTTGAAATTTGTACATGATGGAGATACCAGTAATACACTAGCTCATGATCCTTCTTTTGAGAAAGATCCATCAAAATACATTTTCCACAATCCATCATTTTGTACAGTCAATTCTTTAACCACAAGATCTATGTTTTCACACTGATGATGATCACTCCTCTATACTCTAAAGTTCTCCATATCCACATCAACATAGTAGTTAATTTTAGTGTCTTCATACCACTCAATCATATGAGGAGTCCTACCTTCTCTTGACACTCTAACATTATTTCCATTAATGTTAAAAGTAGCATATGATAATTCACTTTGTATGCTACCTCCCATTAAAGAACTCCACTTTATAAATAGTAACATCCCATAATGTGGTGGTATGTCAACAAAAAGAACATTCATAGTTAAAACCACATCAGGACATACTACTAATTTGTAAGGCATGGCTTCAATAGTACCAATAACAGGTACTTCTCTAGAATCCATTGCTTGACATCTCCCATGAGGAGTGTCCACTTATAATCCCATAAACTTTATAATTTCTACTGGCATGACAGTGTTTGATGCCCCCGAGTTAATCATACAGTTTTTAAGGATCCTTCCATTAATTACTAGTGTTAGAAAAAATGGGTCTACAACCTTAGGAGAAGTATTTGTGTTTAAGAAAATCTGAGGAATCTCAGAAATCATTACTTTAGCTTCCTTCCCTTTGTTATTTGGTCTCTTATCAACATTTTCTAGACTTTGAATTTTCACTGTAGGCACATTGTTTAATAGTGATAGAACCTTTTCTTTATGTTCCTTGATTCTCATCATCTCTAAAAATGGAACTTTTACAGTCATTTGAGACAAAGAGCAACCCATGTCTACTGGGGTATATTTTATATCTGATCACTTTGGTTTTTCAACAGTAATATTATTTTCCTAAATTTGTATGTTTAGATTTGGTTCTTCTTTATTAGAATTTTTGTTCTCTAACTTGAGAGAAGAAGTACTTGTTTCTTGTACCTTTTCTTTTCCTTCTTGTACAACAATAGACTCTATGGCTTTAGTTATAATCTTGACCTTGGGTTTGTTTACACATTCCCCAGGTCCATATTTATTTTGTACATATTTGGTGTCTATTTTATTTTCTCTTATAAATACACCATATGGTTGACTACCACTACCCCTAACTATTATATTCCTTAAATGATAGTTACTTTTAGCTTTGTTCACCAAATCTATAGTAATTCTTTCTTTTTCTTGATCTAAAGCTTTTCTGGCCAATGGAAGGTCCTGGTTGTTTTGTGCATAAAATATTATATGGTCATTTATTTCTTCTAGTTCACTGTCTGACAAGACTTGTTGATGATGAATCTCTACATTTCCTTGTGAACCATATGAATCATGATTTTCAATTTCATTATCTGAGTGTACATCATAAAATGAATAGGTGTTTGTCATATTATAATCACATTATTCACTTTCATCTTTCCCTTGTTCTTCATTTTCTTTCAGATCTAAGGAAATGATGTAGAAATTAGGATTATGTGGGGCTTCACAAGCCTCACACCAGAAATCATCATTGCATAAATGGACAAAAATTTTATGCAAAGGGTCTAGAATATTGTTCTTAGGTATTTCTATTCTAGGTGGAGAAACAAGCTTCCCATCCTTAAACTGAGTTCCATAAGGATGATTTTGCATTCTATTCTGAGGATTATAAGTGTTATTATAGGAAGGCCTATTATTTTGAGGATCCCTATACTATTTATATTCGGGTTCCTTTAGGTTAATCCTACTAAACCGTGCATCATCTCTCATATTTAATTTACCAGATACCCTTCTATTCATCTCAATATTTAATGCTATCTTGTAAGCATCAGTGAGGGTTCTTTCATTTTTATCCCTAAGAGAATAACCCATTTTAGAATCAAAAGCATTTAAATAGGTTGCTAGACATACCTCTTCATCCATTCTTATTATTTGAAACAATTTATGCATTGCTCTTTGGAATCTGGTATTGAACTTGGTGACCTCTTCATTATAGTTCTTTTTGATGTTATTGAACTCATTCAGTAAGAACCCCTTATTTGTCTTATCACCATATTGATCTTTAAATAACTCAATTAATTCATCCATGCAAGAAACAAAGCCATTAGAAAGAATTCTAAAGCATTCTCTAGCATCCTCTACTCGAGACTGAACAAAAAGCTTCATCAACACATCTTCATGAGTAATATTCAAATCATCAACAAAATCAATGAATTTTCTTAAATGTGTTTCACAAGAGATGAGATTATTACCTGTAAATTTTGGGATCTTTTCTCCTACATCACCCACATCTTTTGGAAATGCATTTGGGTATCCAGGAATTCCAATAAAATTAAATTGCTTGTACCTTTCAAGGTTCAATGGTTTCCTTTTAAAATTATCAGTCTCTTTGAAAGTAGTAGCTTTTGTTTTGGAAGATGTTGTGTTCTCAGTTCCAGAATAAGAATATTTGGAAGACTGAAAAAAATCTATTTTCTTTTTCATTTCTATTGTTTCAGCTTCTATCTGAGCTTTTTTTAGCATATTTTCCATGGTTTCCTTTTCTATTCTTATTCTTTCAATATCAATATCCAATTTGGGCATTTGCTCTGTTAGGGCCTTCTAAACTTTAGGCTCTTCAATTTTGCTTTCATTGATCTTTTTTTTACCTTTGTCCTTAAAATTTTGTGAACTAGAAGCTCTGTGAGTGTTGGGTATTTCTTGGTCTTTTTGAGACCTCTCAGTATTCCTTGTAGTTTGATGTCTCAAGGATCTTCTTCTACTTTTGTCAACATCCTTATGTTCATGTTTTTTCTTTCTAAGTTCTTTTTCCCTCTTCATTTGACAAATAAGGGAAAGATGTTTCATGATGAGTCTTTCCTCCTCAGAAAGCTTATGAGAAGGAACCTCAAAATCTATACTTATGGTGTATGTTCCTTCTTGTTCACTAGAAGTGGAAATAGCTGCAAATGGTTCTAATCCTCTTTCTGGATTTTCTTCATATTCTGAAGTATTGCCTTCATAATTAAACTAATTACTACCTTCCTCTCTCCTAGTAGTGTTTTCTTGGCTTCTTTGAGAAGCTTGATCTATACTGACTTGATTTCTTTTCTTCCTCCAAGACATCTCAATTCTTGAAGTTGATGGGATTCCACCAGCTAATGCAATTTCAGGATTCCCCTTGGTTTTTGACCTAGTATTTATTTTGAAAGATGTTCACTTAACTTATACTGATCTCAAAGATTTAACTTTAGATTTTCCACCCAACAGTTATTTAGGATAAATTAATACTTATCAAAATGGCCTTGGAAAATACAATTGTAAATATATTATCCTTGGAACCCCCAAATATTTTGAATACTTTTTACAAGACTTTACAATCTCAAGGTCCCCAGCAGAGTCGCCAATTTGTTAGTTCCTTTTCTTCTAGCATAACCTTAAAATGACTGTATACTTATATAGTTGAATACAAACTCCTTTGATGCAAGATAAAGGCTAATTGATGAGGTTTTTTATAACACTGGGGATAACTATTATCACCTCCTTTTTTGAGCTCCACAAACTCAGGTAGGTATTACCTATGATAGACTGATTCTTCAGTCAAAATTTTAGTGAACAAGTTCATTCACTAGTTTGTTACTTCTGACCTCACTGTAACAACTTATAAGATACCTTGGAGATTGCAATGATTAATTTCAAACTAAGTATTGTAAGCTAGGATATGGTTTTGATAACATGAACCAATGAGATAAGGACTTTTATGCTTCTTCCTTTTGATTCTAGGAGGTGCCACCTAATGATCCTCTCTTCAAGGAATCAAAAAATTGAAGTGTACCCTAAGAATACAATCTCTTAAATGGAATTATCTATTTTGTAGTGTATATGATTAAGTAATTTGAAAATATTGGATTATGAATTAATTACTTAGCAAACACAAAAGTAGTGCATAATCCCTAGGCTATGAGTCAATATCTTGTATAAATCCACAATAAGGTAATCAACAAAACACTTGCAACAAAGATAGAATACCTTATAAACTATCCTCTCCCTACAACCTTATCATCCAATCCTTAAACTAATGCTATGTTCCATGGGTTACTTGAAACAATTTAATCCTTCATTCAAGGAACTTACAAGTAACTGCACAATCACCTTATGATCAGTGTGCTTAAATGCCTTACAGATAAACACACAAGAACAATAACAAAAATGTAAAGAGACAATTCAGATGTAGAAAAAAATTTGCAAGATAATTATATTGATGTCTTAAAACTTCAAATACATTAGATAGACAAATAGTACTAAGGTTCAGACACAATTCTAGTCTACCTTGTAATTCTATTAAAGTTTCCAACTCTCTCTATCCATTAAAAAAAGGTTAAAA
>MU223910.1:1326739-1337170 GCA_018584345.1 Thuja plicata | reverse complement strand
AGTATATTACTTCTACATTTTATCATATAAGATCATGAGTTCCAAGCATCATACTTCCATAACCTTTTTACCATCTACCTTCCTACTTATGTCCTTTTCATACATAAAAAATATATGAAAAACCATAAGTTCAAGTATCATTTGTAAGTAAACTTGTTAAAAAGATAGTAAAAAGTGTTATAAAAGATGGCCATTAGATAATCTCATCATTCCCCCCAACTGAGCTATTGCTAGTCTCTAGCAATCATGAAGTTCTAAACTCGAGCTTGTACCCTTAAGTCACTGGCAGTTCCTTCTCATGATTCATAATCCAAATGGTTGAAGTATCCATGAGTGTTTCTTTGCTTTTCCCACCACTACTCTTCCTGGGATATGCCATATTCTTCTATTGTTTCACTCACTGCCATCAAAGGCTGCAGGAACAAAGGTGGTTGGAACCTCAGTGGAATCCAATAGTTTTGCAGTGTTCTTCCCACTCATACATACCATGGAGCCCTTCAACTAGCAAGGATTAAGTTTTGAGGGGAATGTGGTTCCCTAATTTTTAAATCATGTGACATTCCCATCCCCCTGTGCTGACATACTAAAATTGCATCACTAATATTTTGGGGAAAATGCTGCTCCCAATCAAAGTACACCTATTCCCTAACTGGTTTAACCTTATTGGCTCCACTTGGATTTAGAGTGATTGAAATCCAATTGAGATAGGTTGTCTTAGAACCTTGTATCTCAGGTCTGATCATCAATGGGATGTCTATCTCCTTGTTTCTATATGGTAGAGCTTGATTCTCTCTGCTTATTTCATTTTGAACCCATGACATTACTACCCTTAACTAAACATCCCCCACATACAAAAGAGAGTTCCACTCCTGATCATTGGGTACAATAAGATTGTGCAAGTACAATTCACATAGAAAGTTTTTGATGGCTATTGGGGCTGACTGGAAAGCATCATAAAACTCATGTGGGGTTGCCACTAAAGGATTCAACCCCTCAATGACCCTGGTCATCTAAAAATTGACAAATTTTTCTCTTAAAAATAGGGCATAAACTAGGGATGGCAATCTACATGCCATTGCTTTAGGAATTAATTCGGTTATCTTTTGAACCCTTTCTTCTAGTACTGATACCTGATCTACTTTTTGTTTAAGTTGATGAGCTTGCTCATCAATAGTTCTCTAAAATTTTGCTTTCTCCCATCCCCATTGGGCTTTTTCCCACAAGAATTGTTGATATAAGTTTAATCCTGCAACTAAGGGGGTAGATAAATTTGTTGGTGGCATTGGTCCTTGATGTAAGATATCAATCCATTCAGTTTTAATCTTAGGCATAGGTTTAGGCGCTCTAGGCTGAGGAGGTGCAATCTTTGATTTTTATATCTTACCTTGATGTGGGAAAGGATTCACATTCCATACAACAAGAGTTCTAATTGAATTATTTACTTGTCAAGTCTCAGCTGCATTTGCCAATGTATCCAAATCCTCTTTACTGACTTGTCCTATTATGTTCTCAATCACCTCTTGGTTAAGCATAGGGAATTCATCCAAAGGCAAGCTTTCTAAGTCATCTGAATCTTCATCCATGGAATCCTCAAGGTTGGCTTGTATATCAGGGATATTAACAAACCCTTCTTCATTATCTGACTCTCCATTAATTTCCACAAGAATGTAATCAACGGTGGAGACATCCTTTTCTTTTTCAGGATCCCTCTCAAAAATGTCACCAATTTCTTCAATTTCCATTTCCTTTATACCACTAGGCTCTACAACCTCCACTTTCTCTACAATGTCTACTTCCCCTTCATTACCAATCTCTGCAACTTTGACTTCCTCTTCTTCCACACAAGGAATTGTATTAGTGCCTACCATTTCTATTATGTTCTCATTAGGATTAACCTCTACGTCCATGTCTACTTTCCTAGAAGTAGTATCAATTTCTACTAATTCCTGGTCTACTAGTTTAGGGGAAGGCTATTTAATGGATGGGGAAGATTTAATTTCTATAGTATGAGTAAGTGGGTCAATATTCTTTCTTGAAGTTGTAGTAAGCTGAGGGCTTCACCTAGCAGGGGTTTGAATATAACTCAGAGGGTTCTTGCATTTTCTTTTGTTAGTGGTTGCAGGGGTACCTTCCATGGTTACTTCTTCAACTTCAGGTAGGGTTTTATCAGATGCACTATTCTCCTGCTCATTGGTAGGTTTTGGTTCAGAATTCACCACCTCCTCTTCTAGGGTTTTGCTTTGGGTTTCCTTTGAAGGTGACTAGGACTCCTCAGTAGGAGAGGTATTAGGATCTATAGTGGCTTTGCTATGTTTGTTTCTCTTTTTATTGGCAATAGGAGTTTCTTCTTTACAAGCCTTCTTCTTAGGCACTCTTGTGTTTGAGGAGGAAGCTTCAGGATCAATTCTTGAGACAACCTTATGAACTCATGTTTCAGATTTTTTCCTTCTCCCGACACCCTAGCCTCTAGGGCTGACTACCCTAGGTGCTAAATTATCCATTTGTAAAAAATCCTCCCATGTTCCTATTGACTGTTTATTCAATTCTCATTCTATGATAAATTTAATTAAATAGTGATGTGAAATAGCCTAAATTTTCCCTGATTGAACTAGAGCATCTTGTTTCTGTATAATATTGAATAGAAAACTAGGTAAACTCACTAGTCAATTTTCATGGTGAAGAGCACTTATAATCTTGAAATGTACTCCATGAAGGTAATTATATTGGCCTTCAAAAGTAAAGTATTGAATGATGAAGGTGGTTGGCTACATGTAATCCAAGGGCAATGAGATTCTCAAGGTACCCTACTTTCTATCAATATCCAAAGGAGGGTCACCATGAAGAGTAAATTGTGCCCTAGCCAAGTGCACATCAATATCCTTTGACCATCTTTCCCCTTCTTGTGGTAACTTTGTGACTTCTATCACTATCTCCTCTATAAATTCAATTCTCCACCCTTTTACTATTGCAAACCCACCCTGTAAAGTATTCAAAAATTCATGAGTGATTTATTCATCAAATCCATTGAGGCTCTGACAGTAGTCAAACCATCCTCTTCTGTGGAACTTTTCACAACTAGTTTCTTCTACTAAAAGAACACTATGATCAGTCGGCCCTTGCCTTTGGAGATCCCCACCCATAACTTCCACTGTCAAAATGCTGCCCTGTAGAACATATGCCAAAGCTCAAAATGGAGAATTCAGTTGTAGGATCAAAGCTTTTGTAGAATGAAGGTGCAGAAACTTAGAAATGAATGAGTACTGAAGAACACTCATACCAAGAATTAGAGCTATTTAAGAGAAATGAGTTTTCATAATTCATTTGCGTGTGTTAAGGTCTGCCACCCAAACACGTCATGCCCAAATCATTATTAAATAAACTCAACCTCTAATAGTCTTTAATTCATTTAAATTTAATGACATAATCACAGGTTATGAACTTTATTAAACATTTATCAGTAGTCATTTGGAAATATTTTGACAAGACAGGAAGTAAATACCATAAAGTGCTAAAATGATTGGAATAATAAAAATAATGAATAACCCCTCTCCGCAACTAAGTTGAAGGCATGGGTCCCACCATGCCACGTCTCACAAGAGAAATTAATTAAATAACACTTAACTCCTAAATAAAGTAAATAAAAATAAAATATGTATGAGAGATCGTGCCACGAACCTAGAAAGAGCTGCAGGAAGAGTGGCTAGTGATGAGACATGCTCAGATGGAGTGATACGATGGAATAAAAAATGTGGAAGAGAGAGAAGGTGAGGTGAGTTGTTTATTATGGAGAAGGTACTTCCAGGAAGAAATTATTTATTATGGGGTGAAGCGAACATAGTTTAAAGTGAAGAATGAATACGAGAAACCTGCCCATATTCAGCTACTGTAGGAGTCACGTGATCATCAACATATTCGAATTACTGTAGGAACTCTACGGGACTCTAAGGCTTGTGATACAACTTCAAGTGGTGTCCATTAACCAGTAACTTGAACTAAACAGGATCCACTGTAGATAACTGAATAGCTCCATTTTCAAATACAACAACAATCTCATATGGCCCTAACCAATAGGTTTGAAACTTACCAGGAGTATGATGGTAACAAGAGTCATAGAGAAGAGCCCAGTCACCCACAACAAACTTCTTATCTTTGATAAACTGGTCATGCCACTACTTTCGCTACTACTGAACCAATTTAGTGTCAGACAAAACATACTTCCTCCATTCATCCAAACTGTTCAAGTTGAGTATTCACTCCTTCTATGCTACAGTAAGGTTGAGGTTGAGTTCCAATGTTGTCCGCAATGTCTTATGCTCGAACTCAACAGGCATCATGATAGTCTTACCATAGGCTAATTGGAATGGAGTGAACCCTGTAGTAGACTTCCAAGTAGTTCAGTAGGGCCACAGTACTTCAGGAAGTCTTGACGCCCAATCCTTCTTGTGAATAGATACAATCTTGGTAAGAATGGCCTACAATTCTCGGTTAGTGACTTCAACTTGACCATTGGCATGTGGATGGTAAGGAGATGACTTTCCATGGCGAATTTTGTATTCTACCCTCATAGCAGCTATAAGGTTCGAGGTGAATTGTGCCCCTTGATCAGAGACTAAATCCCTAGGAACACTAAAGAGGGTGAAAATGAACTCATACAAGAACTTAGCAACATTGTTGTCCCAAGGATGCTTCATTGGTTTAGCTTCTGCCCATTTTGTGACATAATCAGTGCAGACTAGGATATAGGACTTACCATGAGAAGATGGGTCAATGGGTCCCACGAAGTCAATGCCCAACTTATCAAAGGGTGTGACCACCACCTAAGGATGCAAGGGAATTTCACCTATCTTAGTAGGCCTCCCCATGTGCTAGCACTGATCATATTTCTTAGTATAGTGAGCAGCATCTTTGTGGAGAGTTGGCCAAAAATAACCAGTGACTAAAATCTTGAATGTTGTCCACTTGGCAGAAAAGTGCTCTCTGCATGGTTCATCATGATATGCCTGAAGGATATCATAAGTCTTGTCCTCTCAGATGCATCGGCGCATAACCTAGTCAGGACTAGTGTAAAACATGAAACCAGCAACCCAAGAAAAGTTGAAACTTTTCTCAGCTAGCAATCTACCCTCTTTTGATGAAAAGTGAGCCAACGTTCAACCTATTGTGAGATAATTGGCAATGTCAGCATACCATGGATTTTGTCCTGCCAATAGGAACAAATGTTCATCTAGAAAACTATCATAAATGGCTACACAATCATCAGGAACATGCAAGCGAGAGAGAAAATCAGTGACAACGTTGGCTTTCCCTAGCTTGTCGATAATTGTGATGTCAAATTCTTGCATGAGTAGAAACCAACGAGCCAATCTTCTGGAGATAGATGGCTTATTCATTACGTACTGAATCACTAAATGGTCAGTATGGACAAAAATATGATAACCAATAATATAATGTCTAAACTTATTCATAGCATAAATCACTACAAGCAACTCCTTTTCTGTCACAGTATAATTGAATTGTGCTCCCTGTAGATTCTTACTAATAAAATAAATGGCATATTCAATTGCATATTCTTGCTAGCCCAACACTGCTCCTATAGCATAATTTGAGGCATCTGTATGAACATGGAATGGAAATCCCCAATTTGGCCTGTGCAACAATGGTGCAGTTGTCAGAACTTCCTTCAGCTGCAGGAAGGACTTGTCACACTCAAAATTCTAAGAAAAATTAGAATCCTTCTTTAACATATTATAGAGGGGTTCTGCAATTTGGATAAAATCCTTGATAAACCTTCTATAATATCCAACATGACCAAGAAAACTCTAGACATTCTTCTTCTTTTCTGGTGTTGTCACAGCACTAATTACTGAAATCTTGGCTGGGTCTACCTAGATGCCATGTGAGGAAGTAAAATGTCCCAACACAACACCTTCCTCCATCATCATAAATCATTTCTCACTGTTTAGAGAGAGATTGTAGTCCTAGTAGTGCTTGATGACTCTCTCTAGTGCTTCTTCAAAACTGTTCCCAAAGGTTGTAAATTCATCCATATAGATCTCCATACAATCAGTAGATATGTTAGAGAAAATGCTAATCACAGCTCGTTGGAAAGTGGCCGAAGAATTGCACAAATTGAATGGTAAGATGGAATATGAAAAGGTCCCCCAGGGACAAGTGAAAGTGGTTTTCTCCTGATCTTGTGGAGCTATTTGAATCTGATTGTAACCACTAAAACCATCTAAGAAGGAAATATACTTCTTACCAGCTAAATTATCAAGGACTTTATCAATAAAGGGCAATGGAAAATGGTCCTTCTTAGTGGCTGTATTCAATTCCCTATAGTCAACACATACTCTCCATTTCCCTCCCTTCTTAGGTACAATGACCAAGGGTGAAACCCATTGGCTATCAGAAATGGGGTAGATGAAACCAGCGTTTAGCAACTTCTAAAGTTTAGTCTTAACTATGTCATGCAAGATAGGATTAACTCTCCGTTGAGGCTGTCATGCAGGTTTATAATCTAGGCTAATGTAGATCTTATGAGTACAAATTTTAGGATCTAACCCTTTCATGTAAGTGTAATCCTAGGAAAACACCGACTGATGTTCCTGTAGAAACTCTAGAATAGCTTTCTGGTGTGAGGGTGAAAAAGCACTACTGACATTTAACTCTTTACCCAGACTGACTTCAACCTTAATCACCTTGTCTACCATTGTTATTGGGGCATCTAGAAGAGAAACCATCTCATTTGGTAATAAATAATGAAGAAAGTGGGAGGATACAGAGTATGAACATGTATGTGGAGATGGACAAATAGTTTCCAAGATATAGTCAGACTGTGAGAACCACTATGGACTTCGACCATATTCATTTGTAACAATGGACTCAATTACCTCATTTTCCTCTTTAGCAGTTAGAAATGGGTCTCTATCAATTACCATGAGCTGATGGATTGAATTGGTTTCTAGATCGAGATCATCTAATTTTGGCCATACGGCATCCTCATCTTGCAACATAGGTTCAACAGGGGAGTAGAGGGTCAAGTTTTTGGTATGGATGCCATTAGAAATTGTCATCTTCCCCAACCAAAAAGATATGAAGGCATAAGTGGTGGCTAACCATGGTCTTCCTAAAATGAGAGGATACCCACCCATATCTTCTTTAGCGAAGAGAACAAAAAGGTCTACTAGATACTCCCAGGAATGTAATGTAACTATGACATCTTCTATTACCCCATCTGGTTTAATAGTAGAGCTATCAACAAGTTGCAAAATGGTTGGTGTATCTCAGAGGATGGAAATGTTTAAATGGGATAGTACTTCTTTGGTCATGACATTTATAGATGCACCCAACTCAACTAAGGCATTTGGGACTTGTATACCTTGGATGGTAACTATAACCACAGGACTCCTTGGATCAAAATACTTGGGGACAGTCAACTTTTCTAACATAAGATCAGATAGCTGTCCGACAACATGAATGGTTTTAGGATCCTTTTTCTTCCTTCCATGTTTTTTATGCAAGCTTCTTGTATGATTTAGTATAAATATGGACTTCTTTGATAGCATCTAGTAAAGGTATTTTTACTGTTATATGTTTCAATTGGTAAATAAATTCTACTACTGTGTGGTTCACTACGAGTTCAGCTTGATTGGATAACCTTTGAGGAAATGGGGGCCCTTTGGCTACAGGAGCTGGCACATCTTCTTGGTCAACAGGTGGCTCTTAAAAATTTCTTATTATAGGTGGTTGAGGTGAAGCAAGAGTGGTTCCTGATCTCAAATGGATATCATTTAAGGCATAGCTCTGCTGCTGAGCGGGCGATTTGCTGTTGGGATTAGGATTAGGTTGTGCTAGCAGCTACATTTTCTTAGGAGGATTATTAGCGGCTGTAGGAGGAGGAATTATAGCCTTTTGTTGTGGAGGAGGCATTAGAGCTTGTTGGTTAGCCAGATTAAACCATTGATTGGGATGTTTCCAACCTTGCTGAGGTTGCTTCCACCCTTGCTAAGGTTGTTGCCAACCCGCCTGAGGTTGCTGCCAACCTTGCTGAGGTTGTTGCAAACCTAGCTAAGGTTTTTTCCAACCTTGCTAAGGTTGTTGCCAACCTGGCTGGGGTAGTTTCCAACCCTGCTGAGGTTGTTGCCACCCTTGGGTGCCCATATTCTAAAAATTCTTCCATTGACTAATATTATTAAAAATTTTGAGAGGATCTTGTGGCATACCTGGTCTTGGGGCCCAGGGCCTACATTGGGAAACATAGATCACCTCTCCATTTTCATCAATGACTTTGAATTTAGTGGGCATTGGCTGTGTCTTCAAATTTGCAATAGTCTTGCACTTGTAGCTCCTCTTCTTCTCTTGGCAGTGTGCACAGTATTCAGCTAGCATAGCACCAGCATCTTCTTTCTTTCTCCTTGCATGCATGGTATCTATCTGAGTAGTGACATCATTAATGATGTCCTTCTTGAATTTGGACATAATATTAGATAGCTCCATCTTTGACACCCCAGAGCCTGCAGACTTTTGTGGTAGGTCTCTTATTCCCCTACCCTTCCTTACAGTGGCTTGGGAGTAGTTCAAGCAGATATTCTTGATATCATCCCAATTTTTCTATGTAATGTTGCCACCAACCATTAGGTCCAGAGCCTCAATGCTCCCCTCATTGACACCTTTAAGAAAAAGGTGTTTCTGATATTCTTCATTCAATCAATGTTGAGTGTTACACTATAGGTTGAACATGAACCTGGAGACATAATCCTCTAGGGTCTCATCCTATTTTTGGGCCATCCTAAAGATATCATCACCTTTTAAGTCATTCCCCTCACAGTATTATTTGTATTTGGAAAGAAACATGTTTCTCATAGCAATCCAATCTGCTACAGCATTAGTAGCGAATCCCATAAACCATCTCAGAGTAGCTTCTTTTAGAGTCGACGGAAACAACTTGAGCTTATGTGCATTATTTGTATAGTCATAGCTTCTACAAAGGATGTCAAACTCAAAGAGGAAGGTCTTGGGGTCTTCAATGATGAGGCCATAGAACTTGGGAAATGTTGTAGAGGGTATGTTCTTCAAATTTTAGTTTCCCTGTTGAGGAGGAATGGGGAAAGGGAAGGTTGGTTGAGCCATCCTTGGAGGAGGCCCTGGTTGCTATAGTAGATCTTCTAGCTCAACAAAAATTTCGTCTAGATGCAAGCATTCTTCAGATGAGGATGATGATGATGGTAAGTGGTCAAATGCATCAACAAACATGTTCTCAAATTTTTCTTCAACTTCTTCATTCACAACTTGGGGTTCCTCAGTTTCAGGGTTAAAGATGTCGGTAAATAATTCAAGAGGTCCAGCCTAATAATTCTGAGGGAGAAAATGCCCAAGATGATCTCTTCTCCTATGGATAAAAACAAATGCTAAACTAAATCTAAGACAATGACTCTAGGCTAGATTAGATTGACATCATTCCTCGGCAGCGGCACCAAAAATGACTGCTCAATTTAATACCTTTGCACTTAAGGATTATGCATTCTTTTGATAATGACATTGTAACAAAATAGGCCAGTTATCATACTAGAAATAATATGTTGAACTCATTGAATAGTCAACCAGGGACATAAACTTCAAATATTGTCTACAAAGTATATGCTCTAATCTATATTAGAAGTCATCACTTCCTACTCAAACTAACAAGCTTGGAGAGATACTAAACTAGGAACTGTAATGAGAAATTTAATCTAAAGATCTGAAGAACAACACATTATGGAAGTAAACTCAACTATTTACTTATACTGTAGGAACAACCAACAGTTATATTACCAATGGCTATAGGAGCAACAGAGTCCTAAATACTTCGAATGAACTCTGAACTAATTCCTACTGATAACTCTGAAACCAGTTCCTATTGACTATGAACTACTTCACCTCCCACGTGGGCCCCAATGGAAGAGTGAATAGAATAAAACTCAAAGATGAAAAATTGAAGATCTCATTTAATTGCAAAGCATGAACATAACATGTAACATCAAGTTTTTATTTCTTCTACAACTAAATTACAATATAATTATAGAAAACTAACTGATTCTTCCACTCTTAAAGTTTTAGTAGTCAACTTATTTAAAGGAAAACTACCACTACAACCTAAATCTAAGATCACTCCATCAGATGAGGATTGTAATCAATACAAAATATCTCATAACAGAATATGGCAGTTAATCAGTAAATTGTCCCAGAATGTAGCACATGATGGCTCTAGATCCACGCACAACATGCAACAGGAAACTATATTGACCTAGTCCTCCCATGGAGATCTTGCAACGATGCTTCACCTAGCTCACGTGCTCTTGACTGGTTCAGCCCGAGGTCTATGGTGAGAGTAACCGACCTTGACTTCTTCAGCGCCACAATGCTGGACTTTAGAACTGCTCCATTGATTCCTGC
>MU223910.1:1310241-1326357 GCA_018584345.1 Thuja plicata | reverse complement strand
TATATATATTCAAAAGAAAATATTAAACTAAATCAATGCTCTTGCAAGACATATGGCTACATGAAGGAAAATACCCATAAACATAGCATAGGAAAGGAATCCTTCATTCAGTATATTACTTCTACATTTTAAAATATAAGATCATGAGTTCCAAGCATCATACTTCCATAACTTTTTCACCATCTACCTTCTGACTTATGTCCTTTTCATACATAAAATATATATAGAAACCATAAGTTCAAGTATTAGCTATAAGTAAACTTGTTAGAAAGATAGTAAAAAGTGTTATAAAAGATGGCCATTAGATCATCTCATCACCAAGTAACAATTGTAGAAACTCATCTGAATAGTTCCTCTTTCCTTTTGTTTCTTCACCAATATCTCAACTTCTCCCACTAGAGGATGCAATACTTAGTGCTTGACTCATCTTTTCTCT
Organism: Thuja plicata; assembly: GCA_018584345.1. Taxonomy (NCBI): domain Eukaryota; kingdom Viridiplantae; phylum Streptophyta; class Pinopsida; order Cupressales; family Cupressaceae; genus Thuja; species Thuja plicata. The sequence continues at coordinate 1,325,921 of MU223910.1, read as the reverse complement.
ATTCTTGTATTGATTAAAATTCTCTTACTGATATTGAAATAAATCTCCTCCAGACCCTCACAATTCACTAAATTCTCTATAGCCATTAAACTCTTCACAATTTTGAAATTCTGAACACTACACAATTTTTCCAAGTATATCACTTTATCAATTCTGCATCAGGAGGAAACTTCAACTGCACACTTCACTATTTGAAAACTCAAATCTTCTCAGAAAATATTAATCACAAAGAAAACTTAAGCTCTGAAATTTCAATCACTAGTGAAGTAAAAGGAAAACAACTATGCTTATTTATAACTAAAACATCATTGCAAACATCCCTTCATTCAATCATTTCTGCAATTAGTTTTGCATACTGTGAAATGTATTCAATTTCTTAGCCATAGCTCTTGATAGTGACATGAAATCAAATTTGAATGAGTACTTTTCCCAGAGAAACCCTTATTCTATTCGATTGATATCAAATATGATTTTTCAGTATTGATTACAACTCAGCTACCTTTTCCACCATGGCTTATGTTCATTATGGCAGCTATGAATTGTCATCCTTTTAACTAAGGTTTCATTTCCAACAACCTAGCGACTATTGATCTTCTTATTGTTGAATAAATTGACCAACTGTGGTTGTTGTTATACACTAAATTTTGCACCCTAGGTCAAGCTCTTGTAGTCTTGATAATCTAGTATAACATGGGAATCATTTCCAGGTTGTGTGACCTTTGCTAACTGAAATGAGACCTCTAGATTCTACGCTAGTTCCTCTTGGATAATCACCCAAATTTTCTTCTTAACATGAAAGTAAACTCTTGAGGGGAAAGGGATAGAAGGAATGGATGAAAGGGAAATAACTAAATAAGAAAACTATCCTACTAGGTGATACACCGAAAGTAATATGAAGATACCACAATGGCCACACCAGCATGAAGACTCTTAGATATAATAGAACACAATCTTTCAGAACAGGCTCGCATAAGTATTTCATAGAGAGGCCTAAAATAGAAAGAGGCTACTCAAGGAAAGAATATATTTCACAAACAATAGATTTCCTAAGAAATTTAGACACAGATTGTGACCTGCAAGCAAACGTTCACTTTAGGAAATGAATGCAGAAATGAGACAAAATAGTTAGGGATGAAAAAAATCCACAAAACTATCTAAATCAAATCATCCATAATAGCATGAAAAGATTCTAAAAAAGAGAATGGCTCTGGAATCTACAAATTCTCTGATATAAACTAGTGTATCAGACTCATTAAGAGAAAAAAAAAAGAGAGAGAGAGAAATTAGAGGATAGAAAAAATGTCATAGATAATTCCTAAAAAGTTTGGATTCCAATGAAAGATTACAAATTGCCAAAAGTTAGGGGGCAGAAAGAATGCCTCAGATAACTTCTACAACCAAAAAAAACTCTTTTCTAAAAAGCTTGAAAACTGACTTATATACACTACTCCTCCTAGCACGTAGGTTCAAGGAGTCAATCTGATTACCAAAATTAGGGTTGCAATTCATATGCAATAGAATAATCAAAAACCCTAATACTGTTAACTCTACTCATAAATTCATCATGAAATATCTAAAGTGATCTTATATGCCTTTGAATATCTTTACTTTTCTATTAATGCAGCTCCAAGAATTCGGCCCAATCCACCTCCCTATCAAATTCCTGAGAAATCGTGCCACTGCCATGAACTCTGAGAATCAGATTTTCATATATTTGAATATTTAAGCCTTTAACGGTCAAAGAAGGCACGAATCTCTGTATCAATAGCTTTGAAAATACCTTATCTCTTGTTTAAAACACTACCGTCGATCTTCATCTTATATTCATTGCCTTAAACCAGATTTAACCTACATCAAACTAAGTGTTAACCTTGAGTCTCTGATTTGCCTTAGTCTCCAAGTTGCAAGATGTTTTTGTTAACTCTGGGTCCATTATGAGACAATGCAACCACCACAAGATCGAATCAAGATCAACGGTCATCAGGAAGTCTCTAAATGACCTTGGAATATTCCCTTTCTTTACAAGACCAAGCAACTAAAGGCAATCTCATAATTGCTAAATGATTTGAAATATTTCACTGTGGTTATGAGACTTAGTGACAAACATGAAAACTAGGCCCGCCTACTGTCAGATGTCACACTATGATTTTCCTATGATTGCCAACACTACAGTCTTTGACCTTTTGACCAAACCCTCCCTCTTACCGTGATTTCATTCAAAGCCCTTGCGACTGAACAGTCTTGTAATCTCTTATCACTTTGTCTGATCACGGTTAGTTCATGAGATTATGCGACTTAAAGGATCTTAACCTGACCCATCTTGAACTCAGGTTGCATCTGGAGGTCTAGAAATACACTGAGTCATGAGATCTCTAGATCTTTTGCTAACTTCGGGTTACTTTGGAAGACTTAGCGACTACCTTCCCATCAGAACATGATCCAATGGTTGTCATTGAGTCTCTAGATCAAATGAGGATATTCTTTCTCTTCACGAGATCATGAGACTAGAGCTATTCTCTGGATTTCCAGATAAAGTGGAATATTCCTTTTCCATTATGCTACTAGGAGACTCAAGGAAAAAGTAAATGTGCACATGGAATATAAGGAACTTAAGGGGCCTGAAAAAGGTAATGAGAAAATAGAAAAGGGTGCTGAATAAGTAGGGTTTATAAAAATTCACATAGGGTTTTTATACTTAGAATATTTTCATGAACAAGGAAAACCAGAGAGCTAAAAAGACTACATAGGACACAACCAAGACCAAAAAATTTAAATATTTTCATAGGCTAGGCTCTACCCTTGTGGGAGCCACATTTACTCCACTTGTAGCCAAAGATTTACCAGATGGGAAAATTTTGGATAACATTTTGGCGATTTCTGCAGGATGTCTGCCTGCTAGACATTGAGAACCAATAGCCTTTGACATTCATTGGGAATAGAGTCCTCTTCTAAGAAGAAAAATAAACCTTGGAAACAAATTGAAACCAGGAGGAGGAACCATGAACTATGCACAAGCACTTCTTTGAAAAGAAGGAAGCTAAACTAGAAAGCAGGAAGAAAGTAGGGAAAATAACCTATCCTAAACTAACCAGTGTAGAAAACTGGTCAAACAAAACCATTCACTGGTATGTTGAAATAACTACCCTTCCTCATTAGGAAATTTTGCATTAAATGCATAAGGATAGCTAGGAGGATATGAGGCATATAAAAATTTGTCAAATTATAATGAACTGCCTCTACAAAGATAGGATCAAGTTTACTCACCTCAAATTAATCATATGGAGATGTCTTAGTAAACTCCCTCTGGGCCAAGTATCTGATAGGGAAGCCTTTTGAATGCCTATAAACAAAACTTACCTTGATGGCTTATTCTTTATCTTCATGGTTTTCCTTCATTATGGATAGCCATATTAACTCCTCTTCAATGGTTAGGGGATCATCGTCTTCCTTTAAATAGGCTAAGAGCTCATCAAATTTTTCAACTCTCTGGAGGCTCTTTAGAATAGCTAGCCTCCTATTACCAAGCCCCACACACAAATCTTCTATGATGTTTGCCAAAAAATCTTTTCCAAGGCTTTGGCTATTTTCTGTACATTGGGATCCTTCCTCCTCAAAAATGAGATCAAGCTCATGAACCAACATATCCTCGAGATCAATTCCCTCTAGCTACTACAAATATATAGATTAGGGCATCACCGTATATTTCTCATCCTACTCAACAAAAATAGGTAGCCTATCAGACCAAGACATGACATATTCCTCTCTATCAATCCCTTATTAATGGTGAACCTTTTGTTCTAATTGAGCTTTAGCCATGGGTAATGGCATGTCTTCTTCTTCATTAACGAAAAGGGGAAGCTCGTCAAAACTATCAACCAGGAGCTCAGGTTGGGCATTAATCTCCATATCTTCATCATATTGTCCCAATCTATCCCAGTCATCACTCAACATTGATACCTCTGATTTTCTTTCCTCCCCATCATATGAAAGCTCATCTACCACAGGTCCTTTCTATGATACTTGATTAGTATCCTTGAAAAGACTTGGCATCTGATAGCCAGGAGGAAGATTCCATTGAGGTTACCATGGAAGCTCAATATCTTGTGAGACCAGAGGGGTCTCTTGGGATAGATAATTATCTTGAGAAGACTGCTCTTGCAAAGTGGGAGACTGAAACTCCTCAATTATAGGCTCATGGAAAGAACCTTTTTCCTTAAAACTTGGGATATGAAATTGAGAGGGCTTAGGGGTAGACATAGAACGCATACCTTCCCTGAAGCTTGGAGAATTGAAGGCCCTGTCATCTTGGTGTTTGTCCTTTGTAGCTAGCCATGTCTCAATATAATCCTTTGGCTATTGTTGACTATCATCAGGCTACAATTGTTCTATAACATGTTGATGTGCTTGAAGGTTGTCACTAAAGCTTGGAAATGAATGCTTTATAGGTTTTTTATGTGCAGGCTCTTGGAAGAGATGAGCATCCCATCTTGGAATTTTAGATTTAAGAGCCTCTTTCTCATCAATTCATGATTTTGGCTTTGCTGCCTCAATATCAACTTGGTGTTTAAGCTCTTCTTTCCATTGGTTCATTTGTTGTTCATTACTAAGAGTCTCTACCATTTGATAGGAAAATAGCCCTTGCTCATAACTTTGAGCTTCTATATCTTGCTTCTCCCTTATCTCTGACAACTGCTTAATCATATCAAGCAATATTTTCTTTGTCTCTTCTTCCTCCTTATTGAATTCCTCCCGCTCCTTCTTGAATTTAAAAAGGTATGAGCTTTGAGGCTGGTTGAAAAGAACTTCATGCTAATTAGGCATAAAATGGTTTCCTTGGGAATGGTTATAGTTTTGGGTATGTTTCAAATTAGGCTGAGTAGGGGAGGGTGGGTGGTAATCATGATGAGCTATCTTCCCTTACATTTCTTGTTGTACCCTTTATGCCCATGATTCTTCTTGTTGGAGGGCCTGCTTATAAACTTGTACTAGGGCATAATAATTTGGGGCATGCTGGATATATTGATAACCTTATATAGTATGGAAGATTGGGGTGAAAGAAGGCTTTGGATGATTCTCATATGGCTTCTTAGCCCATTGAGTATTATTCTCATAATAGGATGGTGAGTAACCTAACTATCCATAATAACTTGACATGTCTACTCATGTAATCAGCTAGAATTTTGAAACTAAAAGATTTGAAACATACCAACACTTGATCTTTGAAAACTACTAGACCTTCCAGAGTCACTAGATATGCAGTAGAATGACCTCTTCTAGGTTTGTAGTATTTTATTAGCATATCAAAGATAACATATCTGTGGAAATAAACTTCTTTTTTTGTCCCACTGGGCGTGCCAAAACTTTTATACACTAAATTTTACACCCTAGTTCAAGCTCTCATAGTCTTGATAATCTAGTATAACATGGGAATCATTTCAAGGTTGTGGGACCTTTGCTAACTAAAATGAGACCTCAAGATTCTAGGCTGGTTCCTCTTGGGTAATCACCCAAATTTAATTCTTAACATGAAAGCAAAATCTTGAGGGGAAAGGGATAGAAGGAATGCATGAAAGGGAAATAACTAAATAAGCAAACTATCCTACTAGGTGATACACCGAAAGTAATATAAAGATAACACAGTGGCCACACCAGCATGGAGACTCTTAGATATAATAGAACACAATCTTTCAGAACAGGCTTATATAAGTATTTCATAGAGAGGTACAAAATAGAAAGAGGCTATTCAAGAAAAGAAAATATTTCACAAACAATAGCTTTCCTAAGAAATTTAGACACAGATTCTGACCTGCAAGAAAACATTCATTTCAGAAAATGGATGCAGAAATGAGACAAAATAGTTAGGGATGAACAAAATCCACAAAAATATCTAAATCAAATCATCCACAATAGCATGCAAAGATGATGAAAAAGAGAAGGGCTCTGTAATATAAGACTTTTCTTATATAAACTAGTGCATCATATTCATTAAGATAAAAAATAGAGAGAGGGAAATTAGAGGACATAAAAAATGTCATAGATAATTGCCACAAAGTCTGGATTCCAATGAAAGATTACAAATTGTCAAAATTTAGGGGGCAGAAAGAATGCCTCAGATAACTTTTACAACCAGAAAAAACTCTTTTCTAAAAATCTTGAAAACTAACTTATATACACTACTCCTCGTAGCATGTAGGCTCAAGGAGTCAATTTGATTCCCAAAATTAGGGTTGCAATAAATATGCAATAGAATAATTAGAAACCCAAATACTGTTAACTCTACTCATAAATACATCATGAAATATCTAAAATGATCTGATATGCCTTTGAATATCTTTACTTTTCCATTAATTCAACTCTGAGAAGTAGGCCCAATCCACCTTCCTGTCAAATTCCTGATAAATCACACCACCGCCATGAGATCTGAGAATCATATTTTCATATATTTGAATATTTAAGCCTTTAATAGTCAAATAAGGTGTGGATCTCTATATCAATGGCTCTAAAAATACCTAATCTCTAGTTTAAAATACACCTATTGATCTTCATCTTATATTTGTTGCCTTAACCTAGCTTTAACCCACATCAGACTAACCATTAACCTTGAGTCTCCAATTTGCTTCAGTCTCCAAGTTGTCAGATGTTTTTGTTAACTTTGGGTCCATTATGAGACAATGCAACCACCATAGGATCAGATCAAGATCAATGGCCATCAGGAAGTCTCTAAATGACCTTGGAATATTCCCTTTCTTTACGAGACCAAGTGACTAAAGGTAATCTCGTAATCACTGAATGATTTGGAATATTCCGTCATGGTTACGAGACTTAGTGACAAACATGAAAACTAGGCCTACCTATTGTCAGATGTCACACTGTGACTTGCCTATGATTTCCAATGCTGCAATCTTTGACCTTTTGACCAAACCCACCCTCTATCCATGATTTCATTCAGAGACCTAGCGACTGAACAATCTCCTAATCTCTTATCACTTTGTCTGATCATGGTTAGTTCATGAGATTATGTGACTGAAAGGATCTTAACCTAACCCAACTTAAACATAGGTTTCATCTAGAGGATTATAAATACACTAAGTTGTGATATCTCTAGGTCTTTTACTAAGTTCGGGTTACTTTGGGATACTTAGCGACTACCTTCCGATCAGAACATGATCCAATGATTGTTGCTAAGTCTCAAGATCAAATGAGGATATTCTTTCTCTTCATGAGATCATGAGACTAGAGGTAGTCTCTGAATCACCAGATAAAGTGAAATATTCCTTTTCCATTATGCGACTAGGAGAATCAAGGCAAATGTAAATGAGCACATGGAATATTAGGAACTTAAGGGGCCTGAAAAAGGTAGTGAGAAAATAGAAAAGGGTGCTGAACAACTAGGGTTTATACCAAATTCACATAGGGTTTTTATACTTGAATATTTTTATGAAAAAGGAAAACTAGAGAGCTGAAAAGACTACAGAGGACACAACTAAGACCAAAAAATTTAAATATTCTCATAGGTTGGGCTCTACCCTTGCGGGAGCCACATTTACTCCACCTGTAGCCAATGATTTACAAGATGGGGAAATTTTGGATAACAGTTATCTTAGAAGATCAGGTGATTGAAAGCCTTTTGAAATTCACCTTAACCACTTTGGTTAACATCTAGAGACTATATGACTACATTTTTATCTCCTGATCACTAGATCATTTTAATCTTATATCTTTTATCAAGCGAATTCTCGACCATGATTGATCTTCCTTTTATCAGCATCTAATGCTCTTCGCTAAGTCTCTTAATTTTTTGAATAAACCCTAATATATCATGAGGCTTAGCATTTATGCCTCTTTTAAACCATGTATTTCTTTTGGACACCTATCTTAATATTCCTTATGTCTCATGATATCTTGATGAATTTTAACTTGTCCAATTTTTCTAGTGACTTAGAGACTACCGTAGATTTTCTTTTGATCATGTGGTTGTCTCCAAATCTCTTGAACTTTTCCTTGACTCGCTTTGAATCCCAAGACTTGGCGACTGAATTACCTTTTGAACTCATCACTGGCTTTGATTTGATCTAGAGATTTCATGACCAAAGGAACTCAAAGTCACTTGATTTATTTCAAACTATAGAGTTTATAATGAGATCATCTAACTACTATCAGATTAAAACCTTGATAAGCGGTAGTCATTTAATCACTAAATTGTTTGACTTAACTCATTTTCTTCATGAGATAAAGTGACTAAATAGAAACTTAACCTTTTACTTAATATTAAACCGTGCATCACATCTGGCAATAATATGACTGATCAATCTGAAAGTTACTACAGGAAAAATCTAACTCATGATTAAACTAGAGATAACTTGACTAACCTTTAGATCTGTTTCCATCATACGGTTATCTCTTAATCTCCTGATCTTTGAAATAATATTCTTTTCCTTAAGAGATAACCCAACCAAAGGTAAATTTCTTAGTCTCATGAAGATAAAGTATATTCCATTTTCATAAAGAGACTTAGTGACTGTAAGGAAATAACATATGAGATAAAAGACTTTTAAGTCATGGAAAAGGTAACTTCAAAACATAAGCCATTTCAAAGAACTAGGTTTTAAACCAATTTAAAATAGAAAGAAACCTAGGACTTAGGGTTTTTTGATTACTTATCTAAATTTTAACATAAGATCATCAATTTTCATAGAGGTTTTGTCATTTTGGACATGCTTTTCAGATTTTGAACAAGGATAAGACTAAGGACAACAAAATGTTTAAGGCAAACCTCAAAATAGGAAATACAACCAACACTCTCTTTGAATCTTTACATTCTATTATGAGTAGGTTGTTAAGTGCTAATATGAATACCTTGCCTCCTATTCAACCTCTCCTTCCAACTACAAGAGCTTCAAAATCCTTTGATTCTAAAGCTTTTTTCCAATACCATCGCCAGAATGGCCATGATACTGAAAAATGTTATTCTCTAAAGCATAAAGTTCAAGACTTAATTGATTCTAGTGCTTTATCTATTGATAATTTTTCTGGGAATGGGAACAAATATGTCTCTCCTCCTAATGCAAACCTTCAAATCTATACGAATCCCTTACCTACACATGATACTAATACCATCACTCAACCATCTTCTGTGGATATTGTTTAAGATTCAAAGATGGATGATCTTAATCACATTGTTCATCATGTGGAGAGCGTTGTTTCATCTCAACCTATTGTTCAAGATCCTTTTCCTCCACCTCAACTTCAATTTCCACCTAAACCTCATAAACAAACTAAGGATAAGCGACCTTGGGAACTTTCAATTACCTTTGATGATTCTCAGACTATTAAGGCTCCCGATGGTCCCCTTTATATTTATGCTAGGATTGCTAAGATACCTATGCATGGTTGTCTTGTTGATACCACATCTTTAATAAATTTCATTACTAAGGAAAACCTTTTTATGAAAAATTTACAATGTGATTTTTATGATCCATCAGATGGATGGATCCAAACTTGCAATGGTTTTCTCTATCCTGCACTTGGTTCTATTAACTTGCCTGTTTAACTTTGTGGCAAAGTTGTAGATACTAACTTCATTGTCATTTCTACTTCTGATCAATTTCAAGTAAAATTTGGTTTGCCTTGGATAACTGCTATGCATGCTATTGCTTCTACTATTCATAAATGTCTTAAGTTCATTCATAATGGAGAAGTAAAAATGATTAATCATAGTTTGTATCAACCTTCTAGGCCTAGAGATTGTGCTAGTATTGATTTATTTTGGCCGTCATTACCTAATTCATGTCCTCCTCACCCTGACAACCTTTTTCATTCATATCAAGTGTATAAACATTGCAAGATTGTCGAGTTAAGCATGCCTCAGATAGATCTTAACCGTGGTATTTTTCCCACTCCTTCTATACCTCCTTTATCCATTACTGCTAGCTCTATTACTCAATCTCCCAGTGTCACTTCTCAGCCTACTTCAAATCCTACCAACCCTCCTAAAGAAACTGTGAAGGAAGTATTTGTTATTCCTCATAGTCCTCAACATGTGTCAAACAAAGCAAAATGTAACAAATCTGCTAATGAATGTCATAAGAAGCATAGAGCTAATGCTAGGGCCCATGCTTCTACTCTTTGAAATTCTTCATCTTCTTTTGACCAACCTATGCCTTATGTGTTGGAAGAAATTAATATTCATAATGATGTTAAGATGAATGAGTTTGATGATCTTATTCGTATCTTAGATCCTATTTTAATTAATCTTGATGAGGAGGATACTCTTGATTATCCTATTGATCTTAGTGATGAATATGAGACCATTGATCTTGATATTGATTTACCTCACATGCTTTCAACTCAATTGACTATTACACCTAGTATCGAGCAACATGATTCATAAGAGGATCCTTGTTTGGAACTGGCCATTATTCCTACTGTATAGGATATAGTCCCTCTTGCGAGTTGCCCACCTTCACTAAATGATATCAACCAAGATTGGGAGAGTAGGCGATGCGCCTGATTGGCTTATCCTTTATGGTATCCCTTTATGTGTTTGCATGTTGTATTGTGCTTCTCCCCTAATGTGTTTGCTAAATTTTTGTTAGACTCTTTTATACAACCCTTGTTACTTTGTTGGTGCAAGGTGGTAAAGGAATCAAACCTGTTGTATAATTCCTCTATATGTATCTTTACTCTTCTATATGTATTTTTCATGTTATGTTGTACGTGTGCTATTGTTTATAAATGTTTTACATGTGTAGACTGTTTGGATCTGCGACATGGTAGCACTGATTCTTTTTTATCTCCATGTTGTGGTCTGAAAAGACTCTTCCTTGTAACTCTTGAGTTTTCTTTCCTCCATTGTAATTTTAGCTCTACTTTCTTTGGGGAATGATGTCAATTCATTTGCAATAATATCATATCTATATATACATGTTATCTTATGGTCATACTAACTCCATAGTAGGTAGATCCCTTATGTGTTCTTTGTATTTTTATGTGGTATTTCTCTTGATTTGTCTTCATTTGGGGGAATCTCATAGTGGAAATGTAATCAATAGAGTTGTTTATGTTTTTGTCAAAGCCATTTCTCCTGTTAAAGTGTTAGCAATGAATTTAACATGGGATCATATGCTCTACTCACTTTTTGCACACACATACATTCAAAATATTTTTAAAACTAAAACCTTTTCTCTTTATGGATTAAACACTAAATCTTTAAAGCATAGATATTTTAATTTATAGGATCTCTTGATCCCTCCAATTTAAATTTACATGGATCTCTTGATCCCTCCAGTTTCAATTTACAATGTTTTGATCCCTTAAGGTCGGCAGGTATCCTTAAGAATAGATCTCCCTGACAGGTTGACTACTGAGTAGCCACATTCACTAGGTTTTTAAACTCCAATTGCACTATTTCCTTATGTGGTTCACAATGGGACATAAGTTCTCATTGGGCGAGGTAACCATACCCTATCTCTCTTTCTCCTTAACTAGTGATGTCTCTCTTATCATGATCTTAGGGTTGATAAATACTTAAGTCCCTTGGGGGCTTGAGGATTCCTTAGTCCCTTTTGATTTCAATAAGATTATTTGTTCTTTATGATCTCCTTTACCAAGAGTTTGCGTCGAGTCCATACTCTTGCTAAAGTGGGGGCTAAATGTATAGTTGGAAAATGGAAGCACTTTCATTGTAGACTGGTTTAACCTTCCAAGTAAGTGGTTTAGGGTCATTTCAAGCACCTTGAATGGGTTCTTAACTTGGATCTAGCTTTTTCCTCCTGTTCTGCCCCATTTTCACTTTTCCAGCCTATTTCTGACACCCCAGACTGAAAAACTGGGACTTTGACCTCAGGTTCAAGGTTGACCTTTTCAGGTCAAGGTCAAACTCAACCTTTTATTAGGTCAAGGTCTACCTCAAGCTTGACCTAGGTAACAATAAACCTTTTTCAGGTCTGGGATTCAAATTCTAGAATTTTATGGTTTTCGGATGTCGGGGTTTGGAAAAAGTTAATTCCCTCTTCCGGGTCAACTATTTCAGTCTTCAAAACAAAAAATATTAAATTATATTTAATATAGGTCCTCTTCTATGGGTATGGGTCTAATTTAAATGTAATTATCCTATGTATTCCTCTCTAGAAGATTGTGCCCTAGTTTCATATAAAAGGAAGCTTTCTCCTGTCATTTTCTCAAACAAGCTAAGACTTGATAACGATAAGCAACCATAACCATCATTGCGAGAATTCAAGACTTGAAGAGTGAGATCCAAAGGTGAAGAAGCAATATTTTAAGCAATACAAGTAGCCATTGAAGCATTCATCCATTCTCAAGCACTTCCCAAGCTCTTCTTTCATCAAGGAGATCCATTGTTGACCATTGAAGGATTCAAGCTCCATGGAGCCCTCTTGTTGAAGGTTTCTCCATCCACATTCCTCCAAGCCTCTTCCTATTCAAATAACCATTCAATATTGGTATTTAATATCTACAAGTAATTGATTGGAGACATCCTACATTCTACATTCTACATTATACATCCTTTTTTGTACATAAATACTTGTGGATTCATGGATTCGGATCCACCACAAGGACTTCTACAAGCAAGGTGAATTTGTTCATTTACTTTCTTTTACTTATGCAATTTCAATTATGCTTTGAGGTTAATTCCAAAACTGGGGTCTGACCAAGTGTATGTGTCAAAATGTTGACCTCTAAATCAGCCACAACATAACATATTCATTGCTCAATCGTCGAATTGCAAAGATGAACATGAATTGTCCATTCCATAATATCGATTGAATCGACCTGTTGCCTCCTATTTAGATGGGGTGTTTAATTACTCTTAGAATGAGAGCCAAAAACCATAGACCATTGCTAAAATGGAGGATTTGAAAGCTATGAAAACTAAAATAAAACTATTCTAGAAGAGGGATGCAATTATAATCTAAGAATGGAAATGCAGATTTTAATCTAAGTAGCTTGAAAGAAATAATAGAATTAAGCTATTTGATACATAAGAAAACTAAATTAAGATGAAAAATTCCATTAATCTAAATGAGATTAAACTAAATATGAAATAAAAGATTGAAAACATGAGAGAATTGAGACACTATTTTGCTATAGTTTTGATACTCTAAAAATTGCTCCTCTCAAATGAAGAAAAGGAAGTCCATAATATAGAAGAACCTAGAAAGAGGATGAAGAGTTTCTTGGAAAGAAAGGGTTGACTCTTCATCTCCATAGAGGAAAGTGAGACAAAATGAGGAATTTTTTAATTAAAGAAATGAATTATTGCCACATGAGTGGCTTTTCACATGGAATTATTTTGAGGATAATCCATTCAAATAATTAAATAATTATTCAATTAATTTTGATGTGTATTAGCTAAAGGGGGTGGAATTGATTTAATTTCAAAGCACTTAGGAATTTAGAATTAAATTAATTAATCATAGGGATTTTTAGCTAATAAATCTTGAAAATTTAGGAAATAAATATAGTGTAAGATTTATGCAAATTCAGGTTTTCTGCATTTGAGACTAAGTCAATTAAAGTCAATTAGGAAGGAGAATTTTCCTAGTACAATAGGACTTTGATGATGAGAAAATGCACCAAAATTGATTAAAATTGTAAGGTTCTAATTTTGGGGTGTTAAATTTTTCCCCTCTTTGAATTGATGTGCGAGCAACGCATTGATTCAAAGAATAGTCTGATGTGAAGATGAAGATTTTGGAAGTCTAGGTTAGGTTGCCAAGACACCGATCACATCAAGAAGAAGAACCATCTTCAGAATGAAGCATGATTCTTCAAATTCTAAGTTAGATTGTGAAGAAAACGGTCCAAATACCACTTGAGAAAAGATCAGAATTGGGGTTAGATTGCCCCAATGTCCGCTGATAGCTGATGAATATTTAGGACTATCTCCATAATCAGGGTTAGATTGCACCAATACAAAGGTTAGCCCTCTGATATCTAGGTTAAGTTTCCCAGATAATGGTCTAAAAGAGATTTTGAGAGTCGTCTTCAGAATGAAGCATGACTTTCAGGAATTAGGGTTAGATTGCCCCAATACCCAATGAGATTTCTGTTAGAGTAATCTTTAGTAATTACTCTTTAGTGCTTAAGTTTCACTTAGGTAGTTTCTATTTCTGTTAGTTTCCCTTTTAGGGTTTCGGTATCCTTTATAAGGATTGACCGGCTTTCATTTCATATCGAGATTGTAAATCATTTCATTTGTTGAATATAGAATATAATTTTTGTCAACATGCATTTGCATTCTCTGGCCTATCGGCCGCCATAGCTTCTCCTTCTGTCTTTTGCTTCTGTCTCGTAATAGTCTTTGCATGCAGGTGATCTTGGTTGTATTGATGTTCATCAATTTTAACATGGTATCAGAGCTTTCATACTGTCAGCTGTTCGGTCTTCGTTGAAGCACAGAAGCTTTCAGAGGCTTTTTCCAGCTTTTTTCTCTGGTTCTGGGGGGTCTTATTTTTCAGAGCTGTTTGAACCAAAACGGGCTCCACCATTACGTCCAGAAGGTCCGGGAGAGTCGAAATCATATAAAATTTTGACTATTTTGGGCACCGGGGCTCTAGGAAAATTTTCTCGGCCTCCTAGGGCCGTACGGGCACGAAAATAAAAAAAAACCTTAAAAAACCTTATGTTTTTTAATGTTTTTTCAGGTTTTTTTTACACGCACAGTTCATTTTTTAAGGGCACCGCCCAGCGGCCACCGCGCTGCCCAGCGGCCACTACTCTGCGCCCGCGCGCCACCCTTTCAAACCGCGCGCCGCCCTGGTTTTTGAGCGCGGCCCCCGCCGCCCCCCGCCCCTCGCGGCTCTGCACCCGCCACGCCGCTCACACAGTGGCCCCCGCCAGCGCCCCCCTCCCACAGTGGCCCCCGCCACCCGTGCAACTCCCCGCACCGCTAGAAATCTCAGCTTTGCCAGTGTTTTGCAGCCCGCCCACCGCTCCCCGGTGGCGGGATATGTTTCAGCCCCCGTGGGCAGTATAGCGAAGCGGTAGGTCATATGATAGACCGCGGGCCAGGGATAAGCCCCCGGTGCGCGCCATGCACCCGGGGGCCCAAATTTTTTAGCCCCTGGGGGCATTTTGTGCTCTTTTGGAGCTTTTTTGGGGGTACCTGGGCTTTTTTCGCTCTACAGGGAGCATACGGGGGTATTTTTCTGACTTCTATATATCGTCGGAAAGCTCTTTCTGAGAACTTTCTGATGGTGGAGGTTAGAGGTTTTTGTTCCACCATTTCAATATCTTTTTTCTATTGAAGTCCGATGTCTTGTTTTGCCTTCCGGGAGTCATATCTGGCTCATCCGGACTCCTTTTTCGGCAAATGAGATATCGTCGAAAAGCTGATTCTGTGTACTATTCAGTGGAAGAGGTATTTCTTTCAGATTCTACTCTGGGTTTTCACTCCTCTGAGTTATGCAGTTTATGCCCTCTGGTGGTGTGCTTGGTTCTACAGGTCTGGGGATCTCTTCCTCTGAGTTAATAGTGCACTCTTCTTTCTGACTTCTGAGCTTGCATGCTCTTTATGATACATTTTGTTCTATAAATGCACTGAGATAAAGTGCCTTCTTCTGCTTTCTTGGGATCTTGCACACCTGGTTCAGTTTTTGTACCCGCACTGTGTTATAAAGTGCCATGGGGGGATTATGATGCATATGCCTTAGGCGCAT
>MU223910.1:1283099-1306369 GCA_018584345.1 Thuja plicata | reverse complement strand
TCAAGGTAATGGATTTTGGGACATGAGGACCCAAAATAGAGTTGAAAGATGGACAATGTGTGAAAGAAGATGAAGTGGAAGCCTTTGGAAGCTTGGATGTCAACTCTGACTTTGCCTTTTTGTGCAATTCTTTTAAGAGAGACTTGGGAATCCACATAAATTTTGCTTTTATTTTTTTATCCAAGTCCTTTAGAAGAGACTTGGGAATCCACATACCTTTTGATTTGCCATTCGTATCATATGATTTAGAACGCAATTTTTCCATAATGGATTTAGGAACCCATATTTTCTTTGATTTGGTTCTTTTCTCAGTGGACCTATGTGGTCTCTTGAATATTTCCTTTTTATTTTTAGTCACATGTCGATTAGATGGGACATAGTGATCTTCATATGTAAGTGGATTCTTGTATTTCTGATTTTTTTGTTGCACATCCAGATTGCTTCCAAAAGACTTAGGAATTGTAGATGAATAGGGCCAATATGACTGGTTCATATGGAGGGGTTGATAGGGAGCTTTCAAAGATGCAGGTATTTGTTGATCTTGATAGGAGATAGGGTAAGTGGATGACAATCTAGTATTGATAGGCATGGTAGATGGGAGGACATAAGGACCCAATATAGATGGAAGGTTTGACAATCTCAGCTTTGGGATATAGGGACCAAAGATGGATTTGGAAGATGGAGAAGACTGATTCTTATGTTTAAATGGGGGGATATAAAGTGTGGAGGGGATATCAACATCTTTAGAGTGAGTTTCATGACCAAGGATCTTCTCTTTTGAATTCACCTTTATACAAATAGGTGCATGAGTAGCTTTGATAGGAGCGATTTTGATAGGAGAAACTAAATCTTTAGGGGATTTATTTTTTTGTAAGGGATTTGCAGGAATGATGTTTTCTTGAGGTGGATATGGAGGAGCATGAAAAGGAGATGAAGGGATTCTCTAATCTTGACAAGGATCTTTAGATGGTGTACAAAGGGTACCTTTCTCTTGATTTTTAGTAGGTCCATTAGAGATGGTGGAAAGGATATCTTGATCTTGCTTGGGAGATGGATAAGTTATAGGAGATGTAAGAGCTCCTTCTAGGAAGAAATGGAAGGGGATGATAGAATCATCATGGGACTCTTGAGGTATGTGACTTTGGTCAACTGTTGGATAAAGATGGATGGTGTCTTACTCTTGATCATCACTGATATATGTTTCTTCACATTATGGATTCTCCTCTTGACATGGAGCCACTTCTAAGGATGAGGTAGGAGTTTTGATCTACATATGGGATTCTTGACACACTGATGGATAGTCATTTGGAATAGGCATGATAAGCATTGACGCATATGGAATTTTTGGGTCGATGATCTTTGAATCCTGAGAAGGACTTGCAGTCGTATGCGGATTAGCTTGGATCTCTTTTAGAGGTAGTCCTTGAGGGTATACATAGTCATCATTAGGTTCAATCCTTTAAATAGATGATGAAGCTTTAGGAGATGGAGGAATGGTGGAGGAAGTAGATGTGATATGGGAACTATTCCTAGACATGGATTCTTGATATTGATCATGCTTGAGATTAGTATCTTCACTAGATAATTCGTTAGTATTTTTCACTTCGATTATTCCATCATCTATGAGATTTTGGATTTTATGTTTCAACTCCATGCAAGATGAATTTTTATGCTTGTTATGTTGATGATATGCACAATAGTTACTCAAGAACCTGAATCCACATGATGTGGTTGGAGGCAATGTGATGAGATTATGCTCAAGAAGTTCCTCTGATGTTGATTGATAAGATTGTCCCAACAGAGTAAAGATTCTCTCTAAAGGATAAATAGACGCTTCTTGACTTGCAATATCCTTCTTTTGTGGATAGAAGAGACTTTCATCTGATTCTATCATAGTTTCCGCTACACGCTCTTGATGAAAGATAGGATGGTCTTAAAACTGATCTTGATCAAAGTTGGGATTCTCATAAAATTGTTCTTGATCAAAGATGGGATTGTCATACCAAGATTTATCCATTTTGGAAGAAAGTGGAGAGATGTGAGAATCATGATCAAATAGAAAAGGACAATTTGATCTTAAGGAGGATTCATTGAATGAAGTATTATTTTCCTTCTTTAATCGTTGGAGTTCAGATTCCAAAGTTTGAAGTTGTTTTAATAAAGTTTCCCTAAGAATCTCTTCCTTACTTTTAGACATTGTAAGATTGTCTTGATGGGCTTGCTAAGAAGTTTGAAGAGGAGATACAATAAATCAAATTGATTGAATGATAGGTGTTGTAGTGATATCTAAAGTGTTGACTAAGTCCAAGGCTAAAGGACAAAGGAGATAATGTCCAACTCAGACAGAGATAGAAATGATTTTGATCTTGAGTCAAAGTTGACGAGCCTTCTTTCGCAACTCAAGATAAGGATAGTGTAGAGAAAGATGGTAAGGTTGAAATAGATAATGGGTCACTTGGACTAGTATAAAAAAGTTAGATTTTGAAATAGCGACAAGTCAGACTATCAACAGATTGCAGTAAAAGATAGACTAGTAGCGATGTTGATGAGAACACAGATTTTGTGAAAATTTGGACAGAACATTCACAACAGAATAAAAATTTGGACAGCAAGTTGATAGATTGCAGAGTTTTGATAAAACAACACCTAGAAGTGTAGATTTGGAGTCATTAGTCATTTTGATGTTCGCTTTGAATGTTTGAGATGTTTTTTTGTTTTGATGCTTCACCCACACAAGACACATCAAGTAGAATGTTTGTAGTACCAGAACAGACACATCACAATCCTAGGATAGCTAGGTTAGTATCTATTGAATCCCCACTTGAACCAAAGTTGAGCTATGCTTACTCATAGTGGACAACTTAGAAGCTTGGAGGCATGGGCTCCTCCTTACATGTGCACTCACTTCTTAGGCACACCAAGCTTTGAACCCCAAAGGAATTGCTTCCCAAAGGGTTGTTGTCTCTACTAAGAGTTGTAAAAGTGTGGGGCATCTTAGTCAGTCTCTGACCATCTGTGCCAACAGATAGAGGGTTTTTTGGATACTAGAACATAGTTTTTAGTAAGGGCATCCATTGAGGTGGTTGTGATCAAGTTATTTTCCCAATTAAGGGGGCTCTCCCAATCCTTTCAAAGCTACGTTTTCACCTTAACAGTATAGGGACTTTAACGCACCACTAGGGTACTAGAGGATATTTTGGTTGCCACAAAAAATTCACACCTATCCTTTATGAGATTAATCACAATGGCATTTTTTATATACCAGTTCAGAAGGGCTTGGCTTTAGCCTATTACCGGTTGGGCAATCCACTCTCACTGGCTCTATTAAAGCACTCGGGAGGTAGCCACTCTAGTAGAATCATATGAATTTCTCTTACACCCAAGATTGATAAAGGAGAGGGGAGAGCATACATTCATATAGTTCTTGGAATTAAAAACTAGAAAATAATTCAATCACGCAAGACATATTCATCACCAAGATAATTCTTCTCCAACCAATTCACAAGCTTTTGGGTTTCTGATTCTCTCAAAGAGAGAAGAGCATAATCCCCTGAAAAGTGAACATGCTAAAGGTTTGTTAACTTTCCTTGCTTCCCTAGGTCTCCATCATGTTAGCAACATCTGGGTCCCAGATTCATCCATGGGCATCACTTCCATGTAATGAAGAGCCTATTCCTCTATTTTTCTATCAAGATTCCCAAGAAATTTTAACAAGGCCCTATTTATACTATGTGATGAAAGAAATAAACAAACACAACATTTTTAGAATGATCTTTGACAATCATCTTGCAAGAAAACCATTAGCAATTTTATGTCTTCATCAACTGACCTATAGCCCACTGTTATGCTGTCAAAAAATTAGAAAGATAAAAACTGCAGCATGTTAGAATAATCAGAAAAAATAGAAACAGTAATTGCATAAACTGTGAAATTCTAGAGACTGTCACCAAGTCTCGCATGAGAAAGTACAAGGCTTTGCATGAGGAACTAGAAGGATCTGTGTGAGGAAGTACAAGGCTCCGCATGAGGAAGTACAAGGCTCCGTGCAAGGAATTGCTAATGAAAGTACAACTTTGTGTGGAAATGTGGGAAATTTCATGCGAAACTTCACTGCAGAGCTGTACGACAAAATATTTGATGCCAAACATTCAATTTTTGGGCAAGTATATTTGTATTTGTAGTTGTTTTAAACTAAAATGACATTCCAGACACAATGGTGGAGTCAGATTTGACTTAAAGAAAATTTAAAAAATGACATAAAATAGAATCGCCAGTAAATATATAATATGAGGCCAGGAATTGAATACTCTTGCCCCACGGTGGGTGCCAAAATTTATGTGCCTTAATGTTGACCTCTAAATCAGCCACAACACAACATAGTCATTGCTCAATCATCAAATTGCGAAGATGAACATGAATTGTCCATTCCACAATATCGATTGAATCGACCTGTTGCCTCCTATTTAGATTGGGTGTTTAATTACTCTCAGAATGAGATCCAACAACCATAGACCATTGCTAAAATGGAGTATTTGAAAGCTATAAAAACTGAAATAAAACTATTCTAGATGAGGGATGCAATTATAATCTAAGAATGGAAATGCAGATTTTAATCTAAGAAGCTTGAAAGAAATAATAGAATTAAGCTATTCTATACATAAGAAAACTAAATTAAGATGAAAAATTCCATTAATCTAAATGATATTAAACTAAATATGCAATAAAAGATTGAAAACATGAGAGAATTGAGACACTATTTTTCTCTAGTTTTGATACTCTAAAAATTGCTCCTCTGAAATGAAGAAAAGGAAGTCCATAATATAGAAGAACCTGGAAAGAGGATGAAGAGTTTCTTGGAAAGAAACGATTGAATCTTCATCTCCATGGAGGAAGGTGAGACAAAATGAGGAATTATTTAATTAAAGAAATGAATTATTTCCACATGAGTGGCTTTTCACATGGAATTATGGAATTCTTTTGAGGGTAATCCATTCAAATAATTAAATAATTATTCAATTCATTTTGATGTGTATTAGCTAAAGGGGGTGGAATTAATTTAATTTAAAAGCAATTAGGACTTTAGAATTAAATTAATTAATCATAGGGATTTTTAGCTAATAAATCTTAAAAATTTAAGAATTAAATATAGTGTACGATTTATGCAAATTCAGTTTTTTTGCATTTGAGACTAAGTCAATTAAAGTCAATTAGGAAGGAGAATTTTCCTAGTACAATAGGACTTCGATGATGAGAAAATGCACCAAAATTGATTAGAATTGTAACGTGCCAATTTTGGGGTGTTACAGCAAGGAAAACCCCTCCCCCCCCAACAAGAAATCCATTTTTCTTACAGGTACAATTTTGGAACAGTAAATCAAAGTTTTCTTTGTCTCTACAATTTTATTCTAGATCTGGTCTCAGGTTTTCCATAAACTGAGTGCACACCCCTAAAAATAGCATTCTTTAGATCTGCAACATTTCAACGTTAGCACTTTTCTCCTATCCATCTCAATTAAATTTATTAATCTTTCTAAACCTATAACACATTCAAATAAATAAACAAGTATTTAAGATCTTCCTCTTTGCTCTTATTTCCAAATAATTGATTCATTTATGCATTGATCCTTCCTTTTGGGTTAATCAATTTGGGTCCTTTATTTGTATATCTAAGGATAAAAGGAGAGCATTTTATTTACCCCCTACATTTCAAAATATCCTTTAAATGTAAGATAAAATAATAATAAAATTTAAAATGATATATTTCTTATCTTACAATAGTCAAGTTCTTTGATAATCCAACTCTATCTTTCATTCATATATCTCTTTCAAATTTTCCCAAAATTCATAAGTAGTGCTCAATGAAATATCTTTTGTTAACTCAATCTTTGATAAAGCACTAAAGATATCATACCGGGAACTTTTTCATTCTCTTCATAGGCTTAAATATCATCCATAGTAGTAGGACCATTTGCTAGTGCAATATATTTTATATCAACAGCTTTCCAAGTAGTATAGCTCAAGGAAATCAGGCAACCTCTCATTTTCACTTTTCATAAACTATAGTTAGATCCATCAAACATGGTAATTGACACTTTGTGTTGCATTGAATCTACCTCAATTAGTTAATCTCTCCTTGATGGCATGTAACTGATTGAATGTTTGAAGATGTTAAGTTGATCACCAAAATGCGAAAAGATAATGCAAGACATTAAATCGGTTAATGGATTGTATTGTCATTTATGTCAACTTGATATAATCTAATCAGTTATAATAAAAGTGTCAAAGACTTCTGAGAATCAGAGAGATAAAGATTATGCTTTAAGTAATGCATAAAGGACAACCATTCACTATGTGACTTCAAACATCGACGGTTAGTAGAACTCGGCGGATAGAGATAACTGAAAGTCAAGTCACTTTGATGCCCAAGAAAGAACACCGACGAGAATTACCAATGAGCAAAATCACAAGAATACCCAATGGCTAGAATCATAGTGTAACCCGACAAAGAAGCCCGAGGAGAACTGCAGTGTTGACCAAAGCTATCAAAGTGTTAAAACACCAAAGTTAACTAGAGTTTAGAAATGATAAAATATCTAGTTGGCAGAGCTAAATATAGACTTAACTGGTAGTTATCATTGTTTTTATCGACAAGATAAATCCAGAGATGAGTAAAGGATTTAAAGTTTTTTTTTCCAGTTGGAAAGAATATCTATGTGAGATAAAATAGGAGTTTTTCTTTAAATCATATTGGCTAAGATTGCGGATCACGCCAAGATCAAGAAAATCAAGAACCTAGAAATGGTGATATCATGTCTATAAAGAGACAACTTAATTCATTTTAAATTAAGGGTATTGAATGAAAAAGAGGATGCTGGAGAGAAACTGATGAAGATCAAATTCATACAGTCCTGATCAATCAAGCTAAGGAAAGAGCTAAATATTTTTGCAGACACCGAGAAACAGAGCATAGATAGCATCACCGAGCATAACAAAAGTGGAGCAAAGGTATTAAAAGATATATTGATCAAAATGATTTTACGAGATTACAATAGATCTGAAAATATGAAGTATAAGTTGCATATGTGAACAGATCATATTGTTTTAGTTTAACGATTGATTCAAAAAGTCTCTTAACTGAGTATGATTTAAAGATCCTTTCTTAATTGAGATACATCCCAAGGAGTATCAAAAATTTTAATCATGAAGATAGCATGAGATGCCAGATACTATTTGAAAAACTAGAAGAGTTGGGACAAGGAAGGTAGCATATAAATTCCCAATATCAAGTGACAAGCTTATCTTTTAAATCATCTAACAAGGTCACACCTAACAGTGTGTTTGTAACCTTTAACAAGGTTGGCTCTTCACCAAGCTCACTTCAGAGGAGTGAAAATTTTGGGTTATTGGTCCTGAGTGGTTTTTCCCTTAAGAGTGTTTCCACATTAAAAATACATGTGTCAGTGTGTTTATGAGTCATTAATTTAGTGTTTTTCATTACACATAGCTAATCTGGATGGATTGGTATACTCTAAGTAATTTACTATTTTTTCAATAAATTAATAGACTAGTATTCGGTAAACATACAGAATAAGGTTTAACAAAGCATTCCAAGAAGTAGTAATTTGATAAGTATATTTGAAGGCATTCATCTTATAGGAATGAAGATAACTAGAGGCTTAATATTGGGGTACTAAGTTTTTGGGTTCATTAATTGGAATATTTTTGAGGCCACTGATTCAAACCCCCCCCCCCTCTAAGTTATTACTAACAATTGGTATCAGAGCTTGTGTTCTTAGAAAGGGAGTTTAATAGCTCAAGAAAAATATCACAAGATGAACAGACGATATGTGCCCAAGTTGAATAAAGAAAAATTTGCATCATGGAAAAGCAGAATAAGACTCCACCTATCAGGTATTGGAAATGATGTTACTCAATATGTGTTTCCTATGGGACCTCACACTCTTGAGAAACTAAGATTAAAGCATGAGCATAATTGCATGATGATAGAACTTGTCTCATCACTCTTCGATGTTGAGTTTGAAGATGTCAAAACCTGCGCCTCTGCAAATTAAATGTGGGATAAGTTGAATCTGGTACATGGAGGAGATGATAATGTACTAAGAGCCAAGGAAGAAATCCTAAGAGGGAGGTTTGATTATCTAAGGATGAAAGGAGAAAATATCACTCAGTATAGCTTCAGAATCAAAGAGGTAGTCAATGCTATTTGAGGAGTTGGAGGTGTACTTGAAGAGGAGACAGTGGTAAGTGAAATATGAAGAACCTTACTACCTATATATGCTATTAGAGTCTCTTCTATTTAAGAAATGAGAGTAGTTTCTAACAATATAGTTACTCTAGATAGTCTTATTGGTAGACTGATTTCATTTGAGATGAATAACTTCTATAATAGTGTCTTACCATCTATAGAATCTGCATTCAAATCTTCTTTAAAGATAATTAATTCAATTCATAGACATGCTATTATAAATGCTAGTGAAAGTGATAATGAGGATCAAGGACTTGATGAGATTGAAGCACTAATGGAAATAATATTGTAGATAGGAAAAGGTAGATACAAAGGTAAATTACCACTTGTATATTTCAATTGTAAAGAGGTTGGACACTTTTCTACAAGATGTCCAAATAGGAGAAAATATGACAAAGGTAATGACAGGTCATATGCGAAGAATTTTCATAGAGGTGATAATAGAGATTACCGAAGCAACCGATAGTCTAACAAAAGAGATACTCAAGACTACAAGGACAGAGGGAAGAAAGCTTGTTACCTAGCTGAGAATAGAGCTGATTGCACTAACACTGAATCAGAAGAAGACATTGAGATGGTATTTGTAGCCATGAAGGATGATTCAGACAAAGAAGAAGAAAGGTAGGTAGAAACTTCACTCATATCTAAGGTTAGTAAGAATGGTGTTTAGATCATAGATAGTGGCTACACTCACCATATGACCAATGATAAAAAAAAGTTTGAGACTTTTGAATACTATAATGGTGGTTTAGTAAGAATGGGAAATGATACACCTTGTCCATATAATGTTGAATAACCTGATCAAATGTGAAAATGCTTACTGGGTAAAAGGACTAAATTATAATCTGTTAAGTGTTTCACAGCTAAATACTACAAGTCACCGAGTGGCATTTGAAAATAAGAAGGGAAAGATCTTCAATTAATAAGGAAGGTTGATCAGAACTGGTGAGCAGACAAAAGGTAACATTTTCTATCTTGATGAAACGAACACCACTTGTTTAATGGCTAGAAATAAAGACACATGGCTGTGGCACAAAAGATTGTGTCATGTGAATTTTGACAACATGATAAAAATAAGCAACAAAAGGAATGTCAGAGGCTTACCAAGCATGACTAATCCTGATCATATCATGTGAAAGAATTTTCAAAAAGGTAAAATGACAAAGTCTAGTTTCAAGATTAAAACCCATACATATAATGAAATTCTAGAATTGGTCCATACATATCTATGTGGACCCATGAGAACAAAGAGTTACTATGGAGATAGTTATTTTATTCTCTTTGTTGATGATTATTCTAGAAGGATGATAGTAATGCTCTTAAAAGATGAATCAAAAACATTCAAGATGTTTAAATGGTATAAGGATATGGTAGAAAAAAAAAGTGAAAATAAATTGAAATGTTTAAGTTCAGATAGAGGAGGGGAATTTACTATAGATGAATTCACTAACTATTTCAATGAGCATGAAATTAAAAGACAAGTTTCTGCACCAAGAACACCACTGCAAAATGGAATTGCTGAAAGGAGAAACAAATCAATTGTTGACTGTGAAAGAACATTGATGATTGAGAAGAGCATCACTCAAACTTTCTGGAGGGAAGCTATTAGTATTGTTGTCTACACATTAAATAGAGTACAATTAAAGAAGGACACAAAGAAGACACCCTATGAGCTTTGGTATGGTCATACACCCAATGTAAGTTACTTTAGAAACTTTGGTAGTCAATTTTATATTTATAAGGATGATAGAAATGGAAAACTTGACTCCAAAAGTGAAGAAGGTATCTTTCTAGGGTATTCAACCAAAAGAAAGACTTATAAATGTCTTAACAAGTCATCTAACAAGATCATTGAAAGTGAAAATGTGAAAATAGATGAATTTGCAGAAAAGAATGATAAGGAAATTAGAAGAGAACTAGAGGACTAAAAATGGTTTTTTATATAGAAATTGACACTCTACCCGAGCAACAGTGTATCACTCCCAAGCAATAGAACATTGCACCCGAGCATCAAGCTACAATTACTGAAAATCAATAAAATCCTCGAGATGATGTTCCGAGGGATGGAGATCAGAATGAAGGTAAAGAAGATGATCAGAATGATGAAAAAAGAGCTTAACCAAAACTTTCCAAGTATGTTAGAAGACAACATTTACAAAATCAAATCATAGGAGACAAGAAGGCTAGAATGAGAAGAAGTAAGTCACTAAACACTAGATGTTTAATTTGTGATTTTGAGCCTAAATCTATTAATACTGCACTTGAGAATGAAGAATGGGTCACTGCTATGAATGAAGAAATAGAACATATTGAGAAGAATAGTACATGGACACTAGTACTGATACCAAATGACAAGAATGTCATCGGTACAAAATGGATATTCAGAAACAAGCTGAATGAGAATAGAGAAGTCATAAGAAATAAAGCAAGGTTAGTATGGAAGGGATATGCACAAGAAGAAGGTATTGATTATGGAGAAACCTTTGTACCCATGCTAGACTAGGAGTTATAATCTTACTTGCTTATGTTGAATTCAAAGGATTCAAGGTATACTAGATGGATGTCAAATCTACATTCCTAAATGGAGTACTGGAAGAAGAGGTATACATTGAACAACCATAAGGGTTTGTTGATCTAGAAAAGAGAAACATGGTATGTAGACTACATAAAGCCTTATATGGATTGAAACAAGAACCTCGATCCTGGTATGAAAGACTTCACTCCTATCTCATTAGCATTAAATTTGTAATAAAAAGTGAAAATAGCAATCTATACTTAAAAGAAGGTGCCGATGGTAATATTCTAATTGCTGAAACTTTTGTTGATGATATCATTTTTGGGGGAAATGAATTGTTATGAAAATCCTTTGCTAATGAAAAGAGAAAAGAATTTGAAATATCTATGTTTGGGTAGATCAAATTCTTTCTTGGTCTACAGATTCTTCAACAAAATGTAGGCATATATATCACTTAGTCCAAATACATCAAGGAACTGCTGAAGATATTCAAGATGGAAGATTCCAAACCAATTTGAACACTTATGGCTACCAGATGTAAGCTGACAAAAGAAGAAAAATCAAATGAGGTAAATCAAACCTTGTATAGATCAATTATTGGAAAACTAATGTATGTTGTTCACACCAGACTAGATATAGCACATGCAGTTGGAATAGTTGCAAGATTCTCTGCTAATCCCAAAGAATCATATATCACTGTTGTCTAGAGAATTTTGAGATATCTCAAGAACACCGAGGACTATGGCTTATGGTATAAAAGAGAAGGAAAATTTGAGCTACAAGTCTATACAAATGTTGATTGGGCTGAAAACATTGATGATCGAAAGAGCACAATTGGAGGAGCATTCTTCATGGGTGACAGACTTGTCACATGGATCAACAAGAAGCAAGGATGCATCTCTCAGTCTACTGCAGAAGCATAGTATGCAACGGCTATTGCAAATTGCTCCAATATTGTATGGATCAAATAGTTTCTGGAAGGTATGAATATGAAGATTCTTGAACCAGTAATTATCTATTATGATAATACCAATGCAATTAACATTTCTAAGAATCCAGTCATGCATGCTAAGACTAAGAATATTTCTATCAATTATCACTATCTAATAGAACAAGTGCAAGCAAAGGAGGTGATACTGGAATATGTTCAATGAAAGGAACAATTAGTTGATATATTCACCAAGCCATTACCAAAAGATACATTTGAGTACTTGAGACAGAAACTAGGGGTCCAACCCTTGTCTATCAGTCAGTAAGTTGACTAGGAGGATGCATCAGCCTACACATAATCAGAAGATCATTCATGTTTATGAAAATAGGAAGATGAAAAGCAATAGATACATTTGTACACACCAAGGTACAAATCTACACCGACACAAGAGACATTGTATTACTGATGGATATGGAAATTCAAGTAATATATTATATAAAGGGATAAAAGATGATATAGAAGAAACTAATTTGGCATTGTTGTCAAAGGGAGAGATTATCTCATTATCATAAGGGAGAGATTATCTCATTGATCAAAAAATATTATATCATTATCCATGAAAAGAAGTTCCTGAGAATAAAAAGAAAGAGTTAATCAATAATCAAAGGGAGAGATTAATTACATATGAAATATCCATCCCAGGGAGAGAAGTAACAAAGGGAGAGAGTTCATAAAAAGAGAGAGATTGTTGTCAAAGGAAAAAGAGATTATCATGAAGAAGAAAATTCAAGGCAGAAGCACATCATAATAGAGACATTATATGCAACATATATCTAGTGAAGGCATTCAAGATTGAAGAAACCACTCTGCAAGAAACAAATCTAAACTATTTGAGCCTACTGAAAGTCAGACATTTTTAATAGTTACAATAGGAAAGATTGATAAAATTGTTATATTTCATATTGTATTAGTAATAGTATAGTATGATAATGTAGTGTGTTTCCATCAATGCCAAAGGGAGAGATTGATGACATGTAATTGATTGAATGTTTGAAGATGTAAAGTTGATCACCGAAATGTAGAAAGATAATGCAAGACATTAAATCAATTAATGGAATGTATTGTCATTGATGTCAACTTGATATAATCTAATTGGTTATAATCAAAGTGTCAAATACTTCATAGAATTAGAGAGATAAATATTATGCTTTTAGTAATGCATTAAAGACAAGCATTCACTATGTGACTTCAAACACCAACATCTAGTGGAACCCAATGGATAGAGATAACTAAAAGTCAAGTCACTTTGATGCCCAAGCAAGAACACCGACGAGCATTACTGATGAGCAGAATCACAAGCATACCCGATGACCAAAATCATAGTGTAACCCGACAGAGAAGCCTGAGGAGAACTGGAGTGTTGAGCAAAGCTATCAAAGTGTTAAAACAGCGAAAGTTAACTGGAGGTCAAAAATGACAAAATATCTAGCTGGCAGAGCTAAATATAGACTAAACTGGTAGTTATCATTATTTTCATTGACAAGATAAAGCCAGAGATGAGTAAAGGATAGATGTTTTGTCCAGTTGGAAAGAAGATCTCTGCGAGATAAAACAAGAGTTTTTCTTTAAATTAGAATGACTAAGATTGTGGATCATGCCAAGATCAAGAAAATCAAGAATCTAGAAATGGTGATATCATGTCTATAAAGAGACAACTTAATTAATTTTGAATTAAGGGATTGAATGAAAAAGAGGATACTAGAGAGAAACTGATGAAGAGAAACTTCATACAGTCCTAATCAATAAAGCTGAGGAAAAAGCTAAAGATTTTTGTGGACACCGAACAACATATCATAGATAGAATCACCAAGAAGAACAAAAGTGGAGCAGAGGTATTAAAAGATATATTGATCAGATTGATTTTATGAGCTTCCAATAGATCTAAAAATCTACAAGTATAAGTTGTATATGTGAATAGATCATACTATTTTAGTTTAACCATTGATTCAGAAAGTCTCTTAATTGAGCAGGATTTAAAGATCCTTTTTATATTGAGATACATCCCAAGGAGTATCAAAAATTTTTATCATGAAGATAGCATGAGATGCCAGATACCATTCGAAAAACTAGAAGAGTTTGGACAAGGAATGTAGCATAGAAATGCCTGATATCAAGTGAAAAACTAATCTTTTAAATCCTCTACCTAGGTCACAACTAACATTTTGTTTGTAACCTTTAACAGGGTTGGCTCTTCACTGAGCTCGCTTCAGAAGAGTGAAAATTTTGGGTTACCGGTCCCAAGTGGTTTTTCCCTTAAGAGGGTTTCCATGTTAAAAAACCATGTGTCAATGTGTCTATGAGTCATTATTTTAGTGTTTTTTATTACACATAGCTAATCTTGATTGATCGGTATACTCTAATTAATTTACTATTTTTTTGTAAATTAATAGACTACTATTCAATAAACATACAGAATAAGGTTTAATAAAGCATTTTGAGCAGTAGAAATTTGATAAGTATATTTGAAGGCATTCATTTTATAGGACTGAAGATAACTAGAGTCTTAATATTGTGGTACTAAGTCTTTTGGGTTGATTTAATAGTGGGAAGCTCCTTTGAATTAAATATCTAAGAAGACAATTTTAGGGACTTGAGTAATCCATTTGGAGGTTTTGTTAATATCATCTCTGTGAGACACCTGTTTATGTTCAAAATAAGGGTTCCATACATAAATGACCCTAACTTGAAATCTCACTAGTGGATCACCATGGACACTTGGGGAATGAAAGTTAGGGAAATGTGTTTTTATATTCCATATTTTTGGGACTAGAAGTCATCGAATCCTATTTTTAACACCAATACCTAGGCCAAGCATAACCATGTGCTTGGTCACATTTTTTGAAGATTGAGTGTGTAGGAGGACTTTGGGAGTGGATTGATTGAATCTTATAGTGGATTATGTGTATTTTAACATTAAGAGACATTTTTGAAGCTTTTTCTTAGTCCTAGGATCTAAATGGTGAAGACTTCCTTTTTTAAGGGGCATTAATTAGGGTTATTAGGTCTCATAGTCCTATAAGGGATCTAAGGTTGAACAAAGAGATCAGGATCTATTCTTTGGGGATTTGAAATATCTTCCAAAAGAGTGTCATAATATTTGTATTATTTGTAATTTCCCTTGAGAGTTATAAGTTTTATTCTCAGAAAATCCTCTGCTCAGGGATACTAGCGATGACATGTCTAAAGGGCTTAAAAAAATATTTTTGCAATTAGGGATCTTTTGAACTCTATAAACCCTATAGTCTGATCAAGAAAGACATATCAAGGAATAGGAAACCATGTCCACTCCCTAATAACAATGTTTCCTTCCTATCACACCAATATGAGTAATAGGTCAAAGGATTGATTGGCCTTTAACATGATATTGAGCAATAGATATTGTTCATTCGGATGGATTGTAGTTGGATTGGGAAAGATAGTTTTAAGGTGTGGAGTCATTTTGCTAAGATCATCCCCTTTAGAGGGTTGAGAAACCTATCATAAGAAGGTTATACCACCTATATTAAAGGGATCTACATCAAGTGGTATCAGATCTTAGGAGAAGCATAAGGGAAAGAATTGTGTAATCATATTTGCATATGATTGACAGGGAGAAGAGGCTACAAGGATGCCTACAAGGGTAAAAAATTGTGAACTTGCTAAGATAGTGCAAGGTTTGAGAGTAGAGATAAGTATTATAAAAGGACGACTTGATAGGAGGTAAGAAAGGTACTCACAGAAAGAGGAAATGGGAGAAGAAGAGGAGACCCCTAAGAAGGAAGAAAAAGAAGAGGTTCCTATAGAAAAAATATACCTTGTGAATGTCATCAAATCTTTGGCTAGGATAACGACAATGAGTAAGTTGTATATGCCAATGTTTAGTGGAAAGATGGACCCAAAATTGGTCATCGAATGGGTTGATGCTTTGGAAATTTTCTTTGAATGTGATGAAATCCCTAAGAACTAGAGAGTCAAGATAGAAAAATAAAAAATTAAATGTGTAGCATCAACTTGGTGGAACTTTATCCAAGGAGAAAGGTTGAAGGAGGGGAATAATACAATTTTCTCTTAGAAGGTGATGGTTACTAAGGTCAAGGAGGCATATGTACCAAATATTTATGAGGTACAACTTGACAAAAGGAGACAAAACCTCAGACAAAAGTAGATGGATGTCAGTATCTACATAGAATAATTCCAAAAGATTGTTTTTAATTAAAAGACAGTGGAGAGTGAATTTGAGAAGGTCCCCAGATATTTAAATGACCTAAGGATGAACACTGTGGATGAATTAAATATTTGCAACCCTAAGATAGTCCAAAAATTCTACCAATTGCATTGAAGGTACAAGAAAAGATAAAAAAGGAGACAAAACCATAATAATAGGGGGAGAGGAAAGAAGGATTTCAATAGTAGATGAAGAGGAATTTTTTGTGGATGGGGAAAAATTTTAAACCACATGGTGAATCTAGTCATGAAAAATCTCAAGGCGAAGGCAATTCAAAAGGTAAATACATAGGCAGGAGATAAAATAGTAGAGGAATATTTTGAGGTATAAATGGAGATCCTATGAGGTGCTACAACTGAAACCAAATTGGTCACCCTTCTCACAGATGTCTAAAAAAAATGGGATTAAACATGCAAGGTGCAAGGAGAACAAACCTAATCTGGGATGATGCACAAAGCATCAACTCACACTCAAAGGAGTTGGATCCAAAGGAATGAGTTTGTTTGATGATGAAGAAGAAAATATTGAAATCACCCACATCACAAGAGCCACCATGAAGAAAATCACTCTTCAAGACCATCTACAAAAGCCATGGTGAGGTCTACAAACTTGTTAATTCTGGTTTTACTAAGAACTTAGTATCTAGAGAAATGGTAGAAAAGTTAAAATTAGAAATCTTACCCCATCCCAACCCATCCCAAGTATCTTGGCTCACTAAAGGACAAAAACCTTAATCAATGAACAAGCATGGGTTGATTTCTCTATAGGGGAATACAATGATAGAGTATTGTGTGATATTGTGGAGATGGATATATGCCACCTAATATCAGGTCTCCCTTGGAAATATGACCTCAAAGAACATCATGATGGGATGAAGAATACCTACACAATCAATAAGGATGGACATGTATACACTATGAAACCATTGCCTAATCCTCAATCTAATAAACAAAAATAAAAAAATGGTGATGTTAATAGAAGAGAAGGAGATGTTACAAACCATCAAAAAAGCCAAGATATGGTGTGCCTTAATCATGAAGCCTAAAGACAAGATAGAACCTAGACAGCTGCCCAAGGAAGTAGATGATTTGTTCAGGAGATATAAGAGTGTAATTGAAGGATACTTACTATATATAAGGTACATTTGTCACCGCATTTATTTCATCCCTGGTGTTTTATTACCAAACAAGGCAGCTTATAAACTTACCCCTGATCAGACTATAGAAGTAACTAGACAAGTACAAAATTTGTTAGACAAAGGGATAATTCAAAAGAACCTAATCCCATGTGCAGTAACAAGTTTAATAGCTCTTGAGAAATAGGGAAAATGAACCTATGCACTCATTCTAGGGAAGTAAACAAAATCACAATCAGATACAAATTTCCAATTCCAAGGATTGAAGACTTGTTGGACCAATTAGGGGGTGCATGCTACTTTTCCAAGATAGATCTTAAATTAGGTTATCGCCAAATTAGGATAAGGCTAGGAGATGAGTGAAAGACTACTTTTAAAAATACATAGGGGTTATATGAATGGCTTGTCATTCCATTTGGTCTTAGTAATGTACTAAGTACATTTATAAGATTGATGAATAAAGTACTCCATGACTTCATTGCCAAAATGGTTGTTGTATACTTGCATGACATAGTTGTTTCTAAAAATTCCAAAGTAAAACATTTGGAACATATCAATGAAGTCTTCAAAAGGCCTCACAAACATAATTTATTAATAAACTTGGAAAAATGTGTTTTTATGCAACAAGAACTAACATATTTGGGTTTTTTGATCTCCAAGGGTACTTTAAAGATGGATCTAGATAAGTTGGATGCTATCGTCAATTGAACAACACCAAAGACATTAGGTGAGGTGAGGATCTTCCATGGGTTGGAAAATATTGTTAGAATGAATTCATAATAACTGAGAGGGGGTGAATCAGTTATGCTCAGGTCTATATGTACCAAATTAAACTTTATACTACTTTGAACAATTCAAATCTACTCGGCAACAATAGCATAAATCAACAACATACATATGCAGCTTTACTGTTCAAATGTAATCAGCTTGCATAAACTTAACAGTAAAACACAACATAAACATTCACACAAGCTGACACCAATATTTAACGTGGAAACCCAATTCGGGAAAAACCACCAATAACATGCTATTAAATTTTCACTCTTCTGAAGTGAGCTCTGTTAGGAGCCAACCCTGTTAAAGGTTACAAAACACATTGCTAAATGTGACCTTGTTAAAGGATTTAATCACCCTATCATGAGTAGACTCGTTAGAGGACTTAGAATATTCCACCTGAATGTCACCTTGCTCAAAGGATTTACACAATGACTGTTAGGTCAACCTGTTTAAAGCATTTTGACTGATACAATGGTTAAAAAGTAATCAGCAGGTGTGATCTGATACATACAAGTTACTTTGCAAATACAGATCCAATTTAGCTCTAATGCTAATTTACTGAGTGGCCTTCATTCTCATTTCAATCTTTAGATCTACTTGGAAATCTGTCAAGCAATCACTCTCGCAGCTCTCTGCTTCTCTATTCAGCCTTCTCTGCTAGATCATTCCAATCAGTCAATTAACTATGCAATCCTCTTGCATACACTTCTTACATCATCTTCATGAATAACCCCTTGAGGTTATCTTATACCTCTTCATCTAGGTCAGATAAATCTTTTACCGCTTAATCAAGATCGTAGATCTTAGGTTAGGTCAGATCCCATGGATCTTTCCATCTTTACATTTAATTGACTTCTCCAAATAAATAACTAATTAAATCTTTTATCCATGCATTAATTATGGTTACCTGTGTATTTAAGTAGTGTGGACCAATCATGCTTATCCTTAATTAACTTTACATATCCCAATAAAATCAATTATGTTGGTCAGAGATCTCAAATCGCAACAATTACCAAAATACTGTTGCTTGGCCAACACTGTGTTCTTTCACTCGGTCATCACTGGTTTCCTCAGCAATTTACTAGCACTTGGTCAACATAGACCTCGCTCGACATAAATTGTTCTCAGTAAACTATCATCAAAAGATAAAAAAACACATTACTTTGCCAATGTGCCAACTAATCAAATACCCTTGTAATTTCCCATAACTCAACCATTTGTTGTTAAATCTTCTTCATTAATCAATAGATGTGGTATTCAAATAGATATCAATAGTCTCACCAATTAAGGTTTGACATCAATGACAAAACAATAATTGTTTCCGTTGTTGCTTTCCAACAATCTCCCTCTTTGGCATGATGGAAACACTAAACTTTAAAAAACAATAATTTTCCAACCATAGTTACCATACAATCCAAAAAGTCTTCCTGTGTTCCTCGATATTAACAAATCTTCATTAATGTCTTTAGCTTCATTCTGATTCTCATCTTGTAAAACATTTTTCCTTCTATGTCTGTAATCACAATGAAATCTTTATGTGTCCGTTCATGTTCATCTATAGACTCCCTCTTTTAATAAACTATCCCTTTATCTCTAAGTATAGTAAACTCTCCCTCTTTCAGTAAACTTCTCCCTCTTTGACAACAATGCCAAAGGCATTGACATCTTCATCATGAAGATTCTTCTATTCTAAACTTTGTATCATGTTGTTCCTATCATCTTGCTTATGACTGATCCTCTTTTCTATCCTTGTCTATTTTTCACAAATTTAGGCAACATCCTAAAGTGTGTCTGCCTATGCATCAATGTGAAAATTATTTTGAATATAACATTTGATGCAACACTATCATTCTAAACTAATTATCCTTAGTTAGGGGAATCACCCCTAATTTACTTCATAGATACTCATGAGCATCATTGGGTAGTGCCTTTGTAAATATGTCTACTAATTGCTCCTTAGTATTCACATATTCCAGTCTCACATCCTTCTTCTAAACTCACTCCCTCAAGTAATGATACTTAGTAGCTATATGCTTTGTTTTAGAGTGCATCACAAGGTTATTAGAAATATTAATGGCACTCATGTTATCACAATATATGAAAACTGGTTCTGTGATATCTTCTTTCATACCTTTCATTAGTATCTTCAACCACACAATATTAGACTAATTAACTTTTGCTGCTACATACTTGGCTTCAGCTGTAGATTGTGAGGTACAATTTTGTTTTTTTCTTGTCCATGAAACCAATATTTTAACTAAAAGAAATGTTCCACCCATGGTTCTTTTCCTATCATCCACATTTCCATCCCAATCAGAATCAGTATAGACTCTAAGTTCAAACTTGTCATTCTTTTTGTAATATAGACCATAGTCATCTATTCCTTTCAAATATCTCAAAATTATTTTTTCTGCCATCATATGAGTTTCCTTGGGATTGGCAGAAAATATTGCAACAATACCAATAGCCAGTACAATATAAGGTCTATTGTGCACAACATATTGCATCTTTTCAATCATTGATCTATAAAGGTTTGATTCACTTCTTTTGTATCATCATTTTTTGTTAACTTTTGTCCAATAGCCATGGGTGTACTCACTGGTTTTGAATCTTCCATTCTGAAAGTTTTTAGTATCTCCTTGACATATTTTGATTGTGTAATATAGATATCATTCTTCATTTGATATATTTGTAAGCCAACAAAAATTTTTATCTCACCAAACATAGACATCTCAAATTCAGTTTTCATCTCCTTTGCAAATGCTTGACATAACATATCTTGTCCACTAAATATAATGTCATCAACAAAAATTTCAGCCAATAAAGTACCTTTACATTTCTCTATCTTCAAATATAGATTTCTATTGTCATTAGTTCTTGCAAATCCAATCTTTATCAAATAATTGTGCAATCTCTCATACCATGCTCTTGGTGCTTGCTTTAATCCATATAGTGCCTTGTGTTATCTGCAAACCTTGTTCTTCTTGCTTGGGTCAACAAATCCATCATCTTGTTCAATGTAAACTTCTTCTTCTAATATCCCATTTAGAAATACTGACTTTACATCCATTTGATAGACTTTAAAACCTTTGTAGGATGCATATGCAAGTAATGTTCTTACTCCTTCCAATCTTGCAACTGGGGTGAATGTTTCTCCATAATAAATTCCTTCCTTTTGTGCATAACCTTTGCATACCAGTCTAGCTTTGTTTCTTGTTACCTCTTCATGTTCTTTCACCTTATTTCTGAATACCCACTTAGTACCAATTACATTTTTGTCATTCGGCCTAGGTACAAGTGTCCAAGTCTAATTCTTTTCAATCTGTTCAACTTCTTCATTCATGGCTTGTATCCAATCTTCATTGTCTAAGACATCTTTTATTGTTTTAGGCTGAAAATCAAATAACAAGCATGTATCTTCTCTCAACTTACTTCTTGTCATAACTGTAAAATTCTTTGATCCTATGATTTGATCAGGTTTATGGTGTCTTCTTACATACTTTGCGAGAGTAGGTTCTTTTTCTACTTCAGGTTGATCATTCACATTCAATTCAGGTTGATTCTGTGACTTGAAATCTCCATCAGATAGCTCAGAAATTACCTCATGTTTCCCGGAAGCTTTGTTCTATGACTCAGCAGGTGCTAGCTGTTGCTCGGCAACCTCTTTCTCAGGTTCAATTAATTCACTAGAATCTTCCTCATCCATATAGACAAATGATTTGTAACTTTCAGGTTCCTGTGTGCTTTCAGCTTCATTTCTTTCTGCATACTCATCAATTCTAACATTTACACTTTCCACAATTTTGTTAGTGTTAGAACTCAAACACTTGTAAGCTTTACTTTTAATTGAATAACCAAGAAATATGTCTTCTTCACCTTTAGCATCAAGTTTTCCACTTCTATTATCCTTTAGTATGAAACATTTGCTTCCAAAAACTTTGAAATATCTTACATTAGGTGCATATCCATACCATAGCTCATAAGGTGTAGCCTTAGTACCTTTCTTGACTTGTACTATGTTCAGGGTATAAACTATTGTACTTACAGATTCTCTCCAATATTTGTGTGCAACATTTTTCTCCATCATTAGTGTTCTAACACAATCAATGATAGATCGATTTCTTCTCTCAGCAATACCATTCTGTGGTGGTGTCCTAGGTGAGAACATCTATATTTTCATCCCTTGTTCATTGCAGAACCTGTTAAACTCATTAGAAATAAACTCACCTCCTCTCTCAGATCTTAAACATTTCAGGATTTTACCTGTCTCCTTTTCAAATTTTTCCAAGTACCACTTAAATAACTAGAATGCATCAGATTTTTCTTTTAAGAAACATAACAGTCATCATTCTTGAGTAATCATCAACAAATAGAATAAAGTATCTATCTCCATAGTAACTTTTCTCACCAATAGGACCACAAAGGTTAGTATGAACCAATTCCAGAATTCCCTCAGAAGTATGAGTCTTTATTTTGAAACTAGATTTAGTAATTTTTCCTAATTGACATTGTTTTCACATTGCATTTTTAGGTTTCTTTAACTTAGGAATCCCTCTAACCTTTTTCAATTTTCTTATGCTTACCAAGTTATCAAAGTTTACATGACACAACCTTTTATACCATAACCAAACATTATTATA
This sequence comes from Thuja plicata, assembly GCA_018584345.1. Taxonomy (NCBI): domain Eukaryota; kingdom Viridiplantae; phylum Streptophyta; class Pinopsida; order Cupressales; family Cupressaceae; genus Thuja; species Thuja plicata. The sequence continues at coordinate 1,283,841 of MU223910.1, read as the reverse complement.
TTGTGCAAACAAGCATGTCTCATCAGCTAAGTCCCGATTGTATGCAATGAAATCTAACCTATTGGGAGCATGCTCAGACATGCAAACGTTAGAGATAAACATCAAATAATAACATTATACATATCTAAAGCATACTACTAAAAAACAAGAATTTCATCACAACCTCTAATGAGCCAAACAAGTGCACCCAAGCATTGTTGATTTGCTCTTAGAGAGGTTTGTGGGTGTGCTCTCCCAACATAATATATGTAAATCCCACTATTTGATTAATAATGCAACTAAAAGAATGAAGAACTCAAGAGAAAGTATGAGGAACTTGTCTCAAGTCTTCATCAAGCATGATAATGCAAGGCTAATACTAAAATGATATGCAAGATTCAATGAAAATAAACTAAGTTCATTCCATTAATCCTAACATGTAATATCTAGATTGCAAGTATGAAGCTAAAAACTAAAATTGCTATAAAAGATGCTAAATGCTCAAAGAAATCTAGAACTAAATTGGCATGATAACAATGCATAAATGAGAGATTATTTGCTTTTGAGAAAGGCCTTTATTTATAGAGTTTTTGGAGGAGAGAGAGGGATTGGATGAGGTGGAGCTCTTGTGGCATTCACATAGGTGCCACATGAGGGACACATAAGCCATGCAAGAGGCCCACTTTGCTCACACATGTGTGAGCAACTTTGGATGTGATAGGTCAAAGTATACTTAAAGTACACATGTGAAGGATCTTGTAAG
>MU223910.1:1227432-1273249 GCA_018584345.1 Thuja plicata | reverse complement strand
CTAAGGGAGATGAATCATATTTAATTAAATAGATAGAAGAATATAACAAATATAATTAATTAAAATTAACTATAATGTTATGGGAATATTAATTAAATTAATATAAGGACGATTTTGGATGTCTACACCGATAGAACAAGTTACCTTTTGTTTTTTCTCCACTTCCAACTAATTCTTCAATGGCATCATAGATATTTGCCTTCTTGTGATGGAATTCAACTCTGTAACCAGAAGTATTCAGCTTTGCAACACTCAATAAATTATAATTAAGATCATCAACCCAATATACATTGTCACATCTGATCTTATCAGTCAAGTTAATTTATCCTTTCCCTTTAACAAGACATGGTGCATCATTACCAAATTTAACATAACCACCTTTACAGTGATCTAGGGTTTCAAATTTATCTTTATCACCAGTCATGTGATGTGAACAACCACTGTCAATAATTCAACAGTCACCTTTACTCATATAATAAATTAGTACAGTTTTATCATCATCATTAGAATCATCTTTCATAGAAAAATACACAACCTCTATATTTTAATTAGTATTGTCAGATTCACTGTTAAGAGCTTCTTCAGCTATATAACAAGATTTCTTACCTTTGTCTTTGTAATCTTTATAATTTCTGAATTCTCGGACATCCTTTCTATCTTTGTACTTGCTATCTCTTCTCTCATCTTTATCATTCTTATCAGGACATCTTGCAACAATATGACCAACTTTGTTACATGAAAAACAAATGATAGGAATTTTACCTTTCAATTTTCCTTTTCCTCTAGACAGTCTTTTTGCCGTGAGTGCTTCAAGTTCTTCCAGATCATCATTTGTAGTGTCATTTTCACAGTTCACACATTTCTTTCCTTTCTCCGATTTGTTAAGGAACAACTAGGATCTGAATGCAGATTCAATATCTTGTGGAGTGTAATTATCAAAATTTGACATCTCAAATGTAGAAAGTCTACCTACCAGACCTTCCAAAGTCAAATTATTATTAGGACTACATCTTAACTCTTAAATTGTAGACACTCTAATAGCATATACAGGAAGAAGTGTTCTCAGTACCATGCTCATAATGGTGTTATCATCAATGGTTCCCTTAGCTCCTCTAATAGCATTTACAACTTCCTTTATCCTACGATAAAATTGAACTATATTTTATCCTTCTTGCATTTTCATTTCATCAAACTTACCTCTTAAACTTTCAGATTTGGCTCTCAGTACATTTGTATCACCTCCATAGATGGTTGCAAGAGAATCCTACATCTTCTTTGCATTTGTACAGTTCTTTATGTCTTCAAACTCATGATAGTTCAGAGATGATGCAATCTCCAACATTACTTGATTTTGTTCCTTCTTTTCTCTTAACTCTGCAGCTGTGGAAGGTGTAGTGGGGGCTACATAATCATGTTCAACATAGTTCTTAGTAGAATCACCAATAGCAGCCAGATGCAATTTCATCAAACTCTTCCATGTAGGGAAATTATCTTTGTTCAACTTTGGTAACTTATTTTTATACATCTTGATCTTTTTCTCCAAGTACCTTCAAACTATTTTCAAGAGACCAAAGCTTTGATACCAATTCTTAGAATGAATTTAGAATAACTGAGAGGGGGTGAATCAGTTATCCTTAGTTCTAGATGTACCAAATTAAACTTTATACCACTTTGAACAACTCAAATTTGCTCAGCAGCAATAGCATAAATCAACAACATACATATGTAGTTTTAGTGTTCAAATGTAATCAACTTGCAGAAACATAATAGTAAAACACAACATAAACATTCACACAAGTTGACACTGGTATTTAACATGGAAACCCAATTTGGAAAAAACCACCATTAACAAGCTATCATGTTTTCACTCTTCTGAAGTGAGCTGTGTTAGGAGCCAACCTTATTAAAGGTTACAAAACACATTGCTAAATGTGACTTGGTTAAAGGATTTAATCACACTGTCAGGAGTGGCCTTGTTAGAGGACTTAGAAAATTCCACCTGAATGTCACCTTGCTCAAAGGATTTACACAATGACTGTTAGGTCAACCTGGTTAAAGTATTTTGACTAATACAATGGTTAAAAATTAATTAGTAGGTGTGATCTGATACATACAACTTACTTTACAAATCCAGATCCAATTCAGCTATAATGCTAATTTACTGAGTTGCCTCGATTCTCATTTCAATCTTCCGATTTGCTTGGAAATCCATCAAGCAATCACTCTTGCATCTCTCTACTTCTCTATTCAGTATTCTCTACTAGATCATGCAAATGAGTCAATTAACTATGCAATCCTCTTGCATACACTTCTTACATCATGTTCATGAATAACCCCTTGAGGTTATCTTATACCTCTTCATCTAGGTCAGATAAATCTTTTTCTGCTTAATCATAGGTTAGGTCAGATCCAACAGATCTTTCCATATTTACATTTGATTTAATTCTCCAAAGCAATCACTAATTAAATATTTGATCCATTCATTAATTATGGTTACCTTTGCATTTAAATAGTGTGGACCAATCGTGCTTATCCTTAATTAACTTTACATATCGCAATAAAATCAATTATGTCGGCCAAAGATCTCAAATATCAACAATTACCAAAATACTATTGCTCGGCCAACAGTGTGTTCTTCCACTCAGTCATCATTGGTTTCCTCAGTAATTTACTGGCGCTCAATCAATACAAAGCTCGCTCGGCATAAACTATTCTCAGTAAATTGTCATTAAAAGATAAAAAAACACATTACTTTGCCAATGTGCCAACTAATCAAATACCCTTGTGATTTCCCATAACTCAACCATTTCACTTGGTCTTCTTGTTAAATCTTCTTTATCAATCAATAGATATGGTATTCAAATACATAGCAATAGTCTCACCAATTAAGGTTTGACATCAATGACAAAACAACAATTATTTCCATTGTAGCTTTCCAACAAATGTTTATAGGAAATTCATTAATAATTTTAGTCATATATGTCCACCACTGATTGACACCATCAAAGGAGGAAGGAAAGTGAAGTTTGAATGGACAACCAAGGTAGAAGAATCATTTGTATACCTTAAAGATAGAGTAGCTCAATTTCCCATCGTCACACTTCCTGATTTTAACAAACTTTTCACAGTAGAGATAGATGCAAGTAATTTGGCCAATTGTGTAGTCCTTAGCCAAGAATGTAGGCTACTTTTCTTCTTCTCTAAAAATTTTAATGAAGCTAAAAACAAGTATAGTACCTATGATTTGGAAATCTATGCAATGGTACTGGCACTTAAGAAGTGGTGGCATTATCATTTTCTGAAAGAACTCATTTTTTTCACAGACAACCATGCATTAAGCTTCTTGAATGGCTAGGACAAGCTCAATAGAAGACTCATGAAGTGGGTTGAGCAATTACAGGCATACACATTCACCATAAAACATAAGAAGGATACACATAACAAAGTGGCAGATTCCCTCAGCAGGACAGTCCATTTGGTGCAATAAGTGCATATACAAAGCATAGGGATTGATGCCCTAAAAGACTTCTACAAAATTGATCTAGATTTTGGTGAAATATATCAGGTTTGTACTACTTTCTCAGATGTATACCATACATTGTATTCTAATTTCATCATTCAAAATGGGTTTTTTTTCAAAGAGGGACAATCGTGTATCCCAAAATGTTCTATAAGGGTAAATCTTATTAAACATAATCATTGTGGCACTATGGGGGTGACTTTGGAATTGATAAAATACTTGAATTGGTTAGAATACATTATCATTGGCCTAGAATGTAGACTAAAATTAGGAATTTTGTTGAGTCCTGCACAATATGTCAAAGGGCTAAGGGATTTCACACAAATCAGGGACTCTATCAACCATTACCAATTCCAACAAAGCCTTGGGATAGTGTTAGTATGGACTTTGTTATGGGGTTCCTAGGACAAAGTAAGGATTTGATAGAATATTTGTGATTGTAGATAAATTCAGCAATATGGCACACTTTGTTCCCTGCCAGACTACAAATGATGCATCCCATTTTGCCAAATTTTTCTTTAAATAAGTGTAAGAATACATAGATTACCTTCATCAATTATTTCTGACAGAGATGTGAAGTTTCAGGGTCATTTTTGGAGGACTCTTTGGAGGAATCTAGGAACAAACATCAAAAATGTGGGCATACTCAGGTGGCCAATAGATCACTTAGAAATCTATTAAGATATCTAACCAAACAACATTCATAGTTTTAGGATTTAATTCTACCACAGGAAGATTTTGCATTTAATGATACCATAAATAGGAGCACAGGTAAAACTCCTTTTCATATAGAATATGGCATTCATCCTAGAGGGGTGGTGGAGTTAAGGGACTTACCAAATGATTTCAAAACCAATGCCCAAGTTGTCGAATTAGCAGAATTAATCCAAAATGTTCATGAATAGGTGAAAGAGACTTTGAATTCTAACACACATAAATATAAAGTATAGGAAGATCAAAAGAGGAGACACGTCAGTTTCAAGGTTGGAGATCAAGTATGGGATTATTTAAACATGGGTAGATTTCCTAAAAGACAACACACTATGTTACATATGAGAAATATTGGCCCTTGACAAATATTACATAAATTTGGGGAGAATGCCTACAAGATTTCACTATCTCCTAAAATTTATATTTCCCTTATTTTCATGTTAGTGATCTCACTCCATTCATGGGCGATGTAGGTTCTAACTCTTCTTTGTAGGATGATAATGGTGAATAGGTTGAATGGATTAAGGATCTTCCTCCTAGCCAACCACTACAATTGGAAAAGGTGTTGGACTCCAAAGTGGTAAAATACGCTAGAAAGAATACCTATAAGGAGTACTCATTCAAATGGAAGGGGTTACTAGACCTGGATGCCACTTGGATGGATGAAAACATGATTACCAAACATGGAAACACACTGCAAGAGTTGCTCTCAAGTAGGAAATTGAGTTTAAAAATATTGGGGAGAATAATAGAGGGGCATACCTCCCAAAATGTATCAAATCAGGGTTGATAGGCCTCAATTTCCTAAGGGATCATTAGATCCAAAATAATGCAATAAGATCCATTTGTAAGACAAAAGTGACAAGTAGGCAACTCTTATAAGCCACTAGGTCAACCTTGGTCAAAGGATCAAGTTTTAGTCTACGATATGTCTTTTGTGTGATATTTTTTTTCATTTGGATCCATTTGGAGTCCATAATTTGTCTTAGAATGCATAAAATGCCTTAGGAGAAAAAATTTCTCAAAAAGATGTAAAATTACAAAAGTTACAAAATGCAACTTTGCAAGAAAAGTTGCAATTTGATAATTTTGGCTTTCCAACTTCTCCAATGATCTAAAAATTTTGAAAAATAGTTTGGTATATTTGATGAAGGCTATATATTATTGATTGAATCAAATAAAATCAAGGATAGATGATGTATGAAAAGTTTGGTGCTTAGAAATTATAAGACAGTTCTGGTTTTTATAGTATTCTACAAAGTTTTATGGTGTTTGGCAGCATATGTTTCATTGAATGACTTGAAGATCCACATGGTGAGAAGGTCCTCTGAAGAAACTCTCTAAAAATCCAAGTTTAGGGACTTGAGGATTCCATTTGGAGGTTTTGTTAATAGAGTCTCTATGAGACACCCATTTGTGTTCAGAATAAGGCTTCCATACATAAATGGCCCTAACTTGAAATCTCACCAGTGGATCACCATGGACACTTGGGGAAAAAAAGTAGGGAAATTTTATTTAATATTCCATAGTTTGGGAAATTGACTTCATCGGCACCTATTTCTAACACCAATCCCTAGACCAAGCATAACCATGTGATTGGTCAAGTTTCAGAAGATTGAGTGTGTAGGAGGACTTTGGGAGTGGATTGATTGAATCCAATAGTAGATTGTGTGTATTTGAAAATTTAGATACATGTTCCAATAATTGGCTTAGTTCTAGGATCTGACTGGTGAAAACTTCCTTTGTTAAGGGGAGCTAATTAGGGCTATTAGGTCTCATAGGCCTATAAGGGTACTGAGACTGAAAAAAGAGATCGTGATTTATCCTTTTGGGGTTTGAAACATCTTCCAAAAGGGTGTCAAAATATGTGCTTTTTCTTTAAGGTCCTTTGGGACTTATAAGTTCTATTCTTAAAAAAAAAAACCTCTTCTTAGGGCTACTAGTCGGGACAGACCTAAAGGCTTCAAAACACTATTTTTGGACTTAGTGATCTTTTGAACTCTAGAAACCCTATAGTCTGATCAAGAAAGATATTTTAAGGAATAGGAAACCATGTCCACTCCCTAATAGTAAGGTTTCCTTCCGATCACACCTAGATGGGTAATAGGTCAAAGGATTTATTAGCCTTTAACATGATGTTGAACAATAGAGATTGTTCGTTGGGATTGATTATAGCTTGATTGGGAAAGGTAGTTTGAAGATGTGAAGTCATTTTTCTGAGATTGTCCCCTTTAGAGGATTGAGGAAGCTTTCATAAGAAGGTTATACCACCAATTCAGGATATTTTTACAATGGAGGCTCACTATCGATATGCTCATTGTAGGTAGGCTCAGTGACAGTAGGTCTAACTGCTAAAAACATAAAAAATAGCTATAATGGCTGAAACATGTCTCACTACTGAAAGAAGAAATAGAAAAATGAAATCCACCACTGCAATAAATGTCACCAACTATGTAATGATAAAATAATTCTATAATCCACAACCTTTTATTTCACATTGTCTCATACTTAATAATATTTTGATTTATATTTTAAGTTTCTCATCACTTCGCATCACATCTATATCATATCTTGAACGTAATCACCTTTTACTTATATTATTCCATGTCTTTATAATCATCCAGGTCAACCAAGAAAAATTTTGATTCACGGACTTCTTAGTTGACCAAAAAAAATTTGAAATAGGTCACCACAAAACATTCCCACGATGGAAAAGAATGAAACATGGACCACACTGAACCACCTCACTCAAAAAGGACAGACTAAACAAAAAACATAATATATGGAGCCAAAGAATAGAATTAATAGGTTATAATGCACACCATGTTGTCAAAGTACGTTAGCCAATATCCAAATTGGTCAGGACCCAAAAGAATATAGCTTATTATGTTATAACATGAATGGGCCTAGGATAAACACATCCAAGGATAGGTCATTATAGCACAACATCCAAAGCATGCCAATTAAAGATCACCAAAGCATCAAACAGAACCTCATTGATTCAACCAGAATATGTTGACATCTATGACAACCATTAATGGCAAAAACAATAACAACATCATATTCCAACTGTAGTTTTTCTCTTCTTGTACTCATATCTACTTTTGATTGAATTGAACTAGCGCCCTTGAATTGTGATAATAGACTTTGTAATGATAAAACATTAGCGATATTAGGTTTTCACAATACATAATTGTTACATAGCTTGATTTTTGGATTAGATTGTGTATTATATTTTTGAGTCAATGTTTTAAATCAGACTATGTGTTCCATTATTAAGATGGTAGAGAGATAGAAGCTAAGAGATTATTCTATATGGGGTTCACAATGTATTTAAGAATTCAGAATGACATTCAATGGTAAAATGAAAATATTGTTATTGGATCACAAATAAAAAAGGTTGACACTCACATACATTTGAATTTGGGCCCATTTTGGAGGGACTAGGGAATTCGGCATCTAGTTCTCTGAAACAAGGACGAAATAAATTGGTGACAAACTTTCAAGATCAAAATCATAGAAACATGTCTCAATGTTAGCATATGATAATAGTGTTTGGATCAAGAAAGATTGAGAGGGGGGTGAATCAGTGTTGGAGGTATGATATCTAATCTCAACCATTTGAAACTTAACCATACAATAATTGTAATAATAAGAACGTACACAAAAATAAAATAACTCATAACACCATGATTTGTTGTCAAGGAAACTATGTTAAGGAAAAAACCCCAGTGGAGATGGAACCCACAAATAATGCACTAAGAGTATAATGTCCTTGTTAGGAGACATATACCTATTAGGAGATAAGTATTGCATTTAGTATAAATCTGTGTTAAAGGATGAACCCTGTTAGGGGTAATACAATGGAGCTCACTTCCCAAGAACACTGCTCAACTGTAAAGATTAAACCCACCTTCCGAATCCACTGTCTGAAAAGAAGTATAGAAATATACTTATAACAATGAACTGATTGATACGAACTTTATTTTCTTATAAATTTCCAATGAAGTACATTAAAAATGTCAACATTTCTCTACATCAGCAGAACTTCCATCCACATGCTCCAGCATCTATTCCATTAATTTCATTCATTTCATATCAAGATACTACTTCCCTTTATACAAATTACAAATTAGGTCAGCCTATTAAGACTTCTCCAATGCACAAATAATTAGATATACCCTTTCTAGGATACACACGGTACCTTAAACAAGAAAATAACAAATACAACTCATCAGTAACACGCAAAGATCCATAAATCATGCTCATCATCCATTAAACATGCTACAACTTTTTGGTCGGCTCCAAATAGGTCTTTGCAAGTCCACATGCCACAGCTGACATCACCAAGAATCTAGTGACCCAATAATCACAAAAAATAATCTCTCCTATGTCTTCTAACATGCCTTAAGATCGTATGCCATAACTAATGATCGCATCAAAGTTATCCCAAAAACCCAGAGACCATCTCTATCATAATCCTTTGTCACTACTTTGTAACCAGTCTTCACCAAAATAGTTTTAACTCATGCAAATAACCATATACAATCCAGTGACCTTATACATAAGGTACACATACTTTCCTCTGCACAAATCCATGCTCACAAACTCTAAAACACCATACACTATCTGTATAGAACTGCCAATCTCATATGTACTTGTGATAAATAGACTTTCTTTTACTTCCAACTAAAACATATTTTGACATAAATGACAAAACAAGAATGTCAACACCTTAGATAGTAACAATTCCAACAAATAGTATGATAATCTAAGGTTCAATTAGGCTTTAAATAACTTAGAAGAAGGTACATTAAATGGGTAAAAATTGTAAGAGTAATTATATTTTACACTTATTAATTAAATCACTTCGGTTTAATTAATTAAGTTATTTATTACTCTATTTTCTTAAGCTATCTCTTAGGTGCATTATAATTAATATATAGATTTTTTAGGCTTTAGGGTTTTGTTCACTTTTATAGGTTGAACCTTGTAAATCTTTTTTTCAATTAACTCGAATCATAATTTTGCTCTCATTTTTGAGTAACTTCTGAGTTCTGCCTTTTTCTTCTTTATGATTCTCTCCTATAATAGGTTATTTTCATGTAGGTATTCTTGGCATTTTGTGGATTTGTATCTCTCAAATCTTACATGGTATCAGAGCTCCCCTACTGCTGCTCGTTCTGGTGTTTTTGAAGCAGGTTTTGAGGTTAAGGGTTTCAAGTTTTTGAAGAGTTTTTTATTGGATCTGGGGAAATTTTTTTATTGCACACATTTTGGGCTGAAACTGACCTCACCAATGGATTCAGAGGACCATTCAGATGAATTTTGATATAAAATTTGACCACCTTTGGGTACTGGAGCAAGCTGTGGCAATTTTTTATGGGAAGAGGGCCGTACGAACCTGGCATGTTTTTTGAGGCGTGAGATGCTGAGATTTGAGTGCAGAAGGTACAAAAGTGGGTTTTTTCTACATAGGTGTTTTTGACTGCTTAGTGGGTGGTTTTTGGTGCCGCAAGGGGTTTTTTCAGAAATTTTCAAATTTTTGGTGTTTTTGAGAAATTTTTGCATACAGTATCGAAAATTGAAGTGTGATATATCGTTGGAAAGATCTTTCCGAGCCTAATCCAACCATGCTGGTTTTATTTTAAATTTTTTCCATTTGATTAGTTTTTTTTGGCATCAAAGTGGAGGCATCTAAAAATCAGGTTTTTTCCTTATTTTTTTTGCTTACATACTTATTTGAAGTGTACGGGAGATAGTATAATACTTTGTGGGGGGGTGCAAATTCTATTTTTGTCATTCATTTCAAAGAGACCCTTCTACTTCTGTCTACCTTCTCTCAATGGCGGACTCTTCTTTTTCTCACCTTACACCTCACAACTATCACACTTGGACAGGGCAGATGACCAGATTGCTTATGGAAAAAGGGCTATGGTCATGCCTCAATGTGGCTCAGCCAGTTCTATAGAGGCCTTATGAGGCTCTTATGCACAGAAATAGGATGGATGAGGCAATGGGCCTCATTTCCATGAATATTTTAGATGGGTTGTTTTTCCACCTGGATGGTCTGACCACACCCAAGGATATGTGGGACAAGTTTTCCACCTTGTTTGGCACAATGAATCAGTTCAGGGTTCTCCAAATAGATGCAGAGTTCACCTCCTTGGTACCTGAATCATTCACCAGCATTGAGGACTTCCTGATGAAGTTCAAGTCTCTTCAATCTATTTTATAGGTTGCTGGAAAGACGAAGTCAGATGATGAGTGTATCTTTCTGATACTCTCAAAGCTTCGTGGCCCTTATCAGATTTTCACTTCTACCTTCTACTCCACTATGGATGCACTAGGTGCACATCATGTTATGCCCTCTTTTGAGACCGTCTGTGATAGGTTAACTCATGAAAAGTCCAAGCTCAGTCAGATGGATTCTCTTATAGGTTCACAGTCACAGGCATTGCTTGCCAAGACATCTCAAGATACACAAAAGCCGAAGTCGAAGCAGATATCTGATTCCTCTTCTTAGCACTCTACAAGCCCACCATCTTCTTCTAAGAAGGAGAAATAGAAGACTGAGAACCCTATATGTTCCTATTGTCAGAAGGGGCCTCATGATGAGTCACATTATTTTCAGAAGAGATTTGATGGCTATGAGAAATAGATTGTAGATTTGCAAACTCTCCTTCAGAAGAGCACTATTTCCTCTCCATCCTCTTCCACCTCACAGGGGTCTACTTTTTGGTCTTTTGCCTCATCTTCAACATCTGGACAGGATTTTGGATAGGGTCATGCATTATGGGCTTCCATTGCATCCCCTTTCCAAGTCCCTTGGATACTGGATTCAGGTGCTTCCCACCATATGGCATCTTCTCCGAAGATCTTCTCTTCTATTGAGGCTTCTCCTATTCCCCACATTCTCATGGGGAATAACACTGTTATGCCATTCTATGGGAAAGGTTCTCTATGAATTCAAGATGGAACATTCAATGATGTATTGTATGTTCCATCTCTGTCTGCAAACCTTCTTTCGATATACCATATTACACAGTGGATCAGGGAAGACAGTTGAGTTCACGCTAGATTCAGTCTTCATTCAGGATAGTGTGACAGGTGGCATTGTTGCTACAGGGATAGTTGATCATTCCACATGTCTCTACACCTTTTCACACTTTGGTCCACCATCTCCATCATCAGAGCACAACTCTCCTCTTACGCGAGAGCATCATGTGGGACAGTCAGGTCACTTGAACCTCTATGTTGTTCCTGAGACCACTTATGTGGCTGCCTCACCTCATCTTGTTGGGGTTTCTTCTCTTTAGCAGGACTCTTCTTCAGCACTACCAGACCCTCCAGCTACATTCATTGAGCCACCAGGTGCAGTTGTTGAGGATTCTACAGAGGACACTCATCTCCTCTCTCCTGACAGCGTTAGCACACCTATCATACCACCTACATTGGGGGTTCCCTTTCTGGATCCTCATGTCTACTCCTTTGAGCATCAGCTTGGCCTTCCAGTGACACCTCATCTTTCAAGGTTACCTCTTCAGTGCTCACTTCCTTTCAGTCCTTTGTATTGGCATCATGGGGGTTTGTTCATTGATCTAGGGGTTCTTTCATTTTGGGGGGGCTTTGGAGCCTTGATCCTCTCTGACGGGGGGGGTTGGCAATACACATTGTACTTATGGCTTTGAGAGAGTCTCTTGAAGTCATTTTTTTTCATTTGCTTGCTTTTATGTCTCTTTTTGGAGAGGAGTTTTTCCCACTAGGTTTTCTCCTTTGTCTCTAGTTTATAGAGATTTCCTTGTATTGGGTACCTGATCAGGCCTTGTTGCCGGGACCCATTTCCTTCTTTCATAGTTGTGCTAGGTCAGCTTACATCCTGAACTTTACTTAAGGGGCGGTGTTAGAGTAATTATATTTTACACTTATTAATTAAATCACTTTGGTTTAATTAATTAAGTTATTTATTGCTCTGTTTTCTTAAGCTATCTTTTAGGTGCATTATAATTAATATCTTTATTAATTATAATGTGAAACCTAGTTTTTTTAGGCTTTAGGGTTTTTTTCACCTTCATAGGTTGAACCTTGTAAATCTTTTTTTCAATTAACTCGGATCACAATTTTGCTCTTATTTTTTAGTAACTTCTGAGTTCTACATTTTGCTTCTTTCTGCTTCTCTCCTGTAACAAGTTATTTGCATGAAGGTATTCTTGGCGTTCTGTGGATTTGTATCTCTCAAATCCTAAAAAAATAGAATATAAAATTCTAAAGTGTTACAATTTAATACACTACAACAATATTTATTATGCATCATGAAATATAAAATAGATTTGAGAGTGTTGTTTGAATAAATATTTAAAAAAACATGAACCATTTGGCAATTTGTCTCAAAAAATATTAACGTTTGTAAAAATATACCAACCTATGTCTAATGGGAGCTTTATAACAAAGGATGTACTTTCATAAAATCATAATAAAAATTAGGTATTTATTGAAGTGTTGTTGCATGTGCCCTTGTAGACATGTACACAAAATGCAAAGTTGAAATGGTGGTGCCTAGAATTTAGGGATTTTAATTTAGTTGTTGCAAGAGATTTTGTATTGATTTTAGATTACAAAATTCAATATTTACTTGTGCAAACAACTCATGTTAGCTGTAGTATCTTATAATTTTAGACTCTTTATAATTTATGGAATTAGTGAATTGTTGTTCAGTGTACTTACTATAAAGCCTCACAGAGGAAAATTATGACTCTAATTTTACTAGCCTCAAATTTCAAAGATTGTTTCATTTTTATGGAGATAAGAAAATAAAATATGATTTTCTAGATTGTATTTTAATCTTGCAAGGGGCCTATACTAATTTACAATTTTATTTGGTCTACATAAATCCATTACATTGTAATGGTGCTTTGTTGTTATATTTCTTCTAAAGCAAACAACTTTGAAGGCAAATTGTAGCCTTTAATTTTCTAATATGATTTAAAGTATGTTAGTCCTATGTTACATTGTTGTAATAGTTATAGGTTTCAAAGTACTACATTTTTTTTCCATTTTCTAAATTACAAGATGATAACAATATCTCTTGTGAAGTAAATTATAATGCATCACAAACTTAAATTTGGATAATCATTAGGATGTCCTAAGGTCAATAGGTGATAATCAAGGGGTTTGTATTATGTTCAATTGGTCTATATTTTTTACCTTTTATTTAGGAAGTATACCTTTTTTAGCTAAATTTAGAATAACATATACCTAGGCTTGTCGATATTCACAAAAACAAATCTTGAAACTTGCTATCGGCTTTGTTTAGATGTAGTTAAGACTCTATTGTTATAGTATTTATTTTGTCTAAAGCTATCACCTAGCCTTATTTTTATTAACATAGGGTTTATTTGACTCATGAAGTGAAGCACTTTAAGCTTTGGGGTTGAATATGAACTTATCTACATAAAATACAACCTAATATTCACTTACTTTATGAGAATTGAATTATTTTATCTCAGACATCTCATCTTTATCATCAATTATACTACATCAATTTACATGTGATGTGGGATCACTTTATGTTGATGGTATGCTAATGTTGTACACAAGTATACAAACCCTAAAGAGAGATAGGATGGAACACCGCTATTATCTATCCCAAAGAAGCCACTATATACAATAAATTCTATATGAAGTAAACTCACACAAATAACAAAATAAAATCACTTATTTTGTTCTTCACATATCATTTTTGTCTCCCTACCATTTTCGCACATCCTTATGTTCCCAAATATGATTGTTGAAAATGTCTCTTTTATCACTAATTTTGGATATCCTTGAATATTATTTTTGTTGCAACATGAAACATCAAATTTTAAATGTTTTTTTTATGTCTACCCTAAAGTAGGTTGTGTAAAATTGACAACAAGGTTGAGGGTGAATCTATCTCTAAAGGATATAATCAATGAACCTATCTAATGTTGTGATGACACATCTAAGGTGGATATAGATTATTCCCACCTATGTGGTAATGATGGCTGCAAAACATTTAATTTCCCTAGGGATAAGTGGGTGGGGTGTCTAATTATCTTCCCCACCCCCTCCCCTCCCCCCTATTGTGTGTTTTTCACACCATTTCCCCATCAAACATGGGGTCCATTACTTTTGTTGCAAATATTTGTTTAGTTTGTTGTAGGTGTTATAATCTAGGGTTGGGAACATTTTTAGAATTTGAGTGAGAGAGAGAGAGATAGGTAATTAGTCATGACAAGGAAGTTTGACAACATTTGAATCAAACTTAGTGAAATAAAACTTAATTGAGTGTAATTGGACATGGTAGTTTTTTATCATGTGGATTTGTTATTTTGGTAGAAACATAAAAAATTGGTTGTAATTGATGAATAAATATAAAACACTTTTTGTGAAATCTATGTTGAATTGAAATGGATTTTTCCTAAGTTGGATTAAATTTCTAATTTGTGATTCAAATTCTCCTATGTCACCCTAGATTTCCATTGCACATCAGTCGCACTTTGCCTTAGTCCATGGTGATTCCACTACACATCACATGCACTTTCCTAAGCCGCACTTGATTTCAACTACACATTAGTTTCACCTTGCCTAATTCAAGCCTCATTTTGACTTTCTATTTTCAAGCTTGCTTAAGTGGGTGATGTTTTCCACTTCACACTTGCAACACCTTGCCTAAGTTGATGTGAATTTCCACCAAGCAATTATATGTTTTGCATATGTTGCCTTGCATTTCCACTCAAAGATGTCAAATTTCACCCAAGTAAAGGGTGGTTTCCACTTGATGATTATTGGTTTTGCCTAAATCTCTAGTGTTTTCCACTTGACGTTTGATGTTTTGGCCTAGCTTAGTAGTATTTTTCCCTCCATTCACAATGGTTTTTCCTAAGTTTACAGTTGTTTCAACTTTTGGTATTTTAACCTTTGCCTAACCTACTAATAGTTTCCACTTCACATTTGATGGTTTTTCCTAAGTATGTAGTGGTTTTCATTTCAAGGTTAATAAGAAATTTCAACCACAAAACCATCCCACCTCGCATCGAGTTTAAGAAAAATGGCTTAAAATTGTGAATTGTATTGCAGGATCAAGATAGTAAATAAGGTTGGAGTCAAATTTTAATGGTTCGAATTTCATTGAATGAAGGGAGAAAGTAGATTGATTTAAATTGAGACACTATAAAATTAATTAATAAGGAGGCTATAAACTAATGATATGGGAAGAAACTTGAAGTGAAGGCATGAACCTAATCTAATGAGGGATTTAGAACCAATCATGTGGCCCCTTTCCAAGTTTTGAACTAGCTTCCTTACGTGTCAAATGTATGGCACAAATTTGGGCATGAACTCGATAAATACAACCTCCTATAAGATAAAACATGTGAACTCAAATGTTCACAAAGTAGGCCTTGAATTAAAAGAAGAGATAAATTAGGCCTCAAGGTAAGCCTATAGGCCCCAAACTCCCAATGTTTTTTCTCAAAGATCTAAGAATGCAGCCCAATTAAGGAAACATGTGGCTCTACGTCTTAAATCTGAGCCTAAATTTGATGAAGACAATGTCTAAATCAGGAATACAATTCAAACATATGGGCCTAAAACTCCAAACATGAGCCCAAATAAGGTAAAATGTGGGTTTAAATCTATAAAATAGGCCTTCAAATTAATTAGGGAAAGCCCAAATCTAGGCATATATACAATGGGGCAGGCCCTATAGTAATATTTGTGGGCTTAAAATTGTTAAATCAGACCTAAATCTAAATAGGATAAGGCCTAAGTCAGGCCTAAGTTCAGATGTATGAGCTAGAATTGGATGGACCAATCCCAAGTGTAACATGTGGCTTTATAAAAATGAAACATGTGGCTCTAATTTCAAAGTACATGAGCCTTACAAAGAAGATTTGTGGACTGAAATAAAAAAGTGGGAGCCCTTAACATGAAATGTGTGGCTTCTAGAGCCCCAAATTTGGCCTTATTACCTAGCATGTGGGCCTAAATTAACAACCATGGCCCTAAATATAAAGATCATGTCAAATTTGTAGCCCCCTTATCCAAAAATCTATCTTTAAGGCCTAAATTGGGCTTATAAATCAAATGTATGGACTCAAAATTAAGCCACATTTGATGTCTATAAGCCCATGATGTTGGTGTGTGGGCTCAAAACTCTATGAATCAAACCCAAATTTAGGTATAAGTTCAGCCAATAAACCCTCCAAGTATAAAACGTGTGGATTAAATTGAATGCTAGGCCTCCAAGCCAAAAACATGTGGGTTTAAATTCAATTCAATGTCTCAAACTTAAATGAGAAACCTCAAATCTAATCCTTAAACATAAGAAGCTCAAATTTAATGATAAATTACCCACATATGCATGAGGACTAAATTTGATCCAATGAGAGGGCCTGATTTTGAAACTTTGAAATCACAAGGGCATCAAATTCAATAAGAAAACCATGAATTCAAATACAAGAGGATCAAATTTAATGAAAGAATCCATAAAATAAATGTAAAAGGATCCATTATCATTATGGTCATTAATGCTTGTTGGTGGGAATTCAAATTTTGCGACCCAAAGAGAAAATCGATCAAGGAAACAACTATCTAAACTTGGCTATTCTTTTCAAACATCCAAACTTAAAGGAAAAATCACTTCAAAACTTTATTTTCATGTATACCAAGAGAAGTTCAATCTAGAAAAATGGAATATTAAAGATTTATTTTATCATCTTTTTTGTATGGATAAATATTTAAGGTGATAAAGAATTAGTCCTCTTCAAAATTCAAACAAATTGCATTCCAAAAGGGAGTGATTGCAGTGGTTACCAGAAATTAACATTCTGATTTCGGTCACTTCACACTAATTTAGGACTCAAAATTAGATTAGATCCACCTAGTGATTCATGATAGATCCTCAGTAAATGTTGTTGATTAGGTGAAAAGAAGGTTTTGAAAGGATTTGAAACCTTGTACAAAAGATTTAACATTTAGACCCCCTGGAAACAACAAGAAAATAGAAAGAAGCTAAAAAGAAACAAAGTTGGTTGTTGAAAATCCAGAAAACTCCCTGATAACCAAAAAGACTAGTAGATAGAAGGACAAAAAGCCAAAAAAACAAAACTCTAGAGAATAGCCTAGTCAAAGTTCTTAAGGAGCTTTGTCAGTTCAATGACCCTGAGGTCCATATTTGTAGTTGTAGTCTTTAGCTCCTCAAGATCCTTATCATTCTTGATCATCTTCTTCTTACTGCCCAAGTGAGTTCTCTTTCCTAGACCAGTATCCTCCTCAGTATTATCTTTCTCATTCTCAGCATTTTCCCTAGCTCTGTCATGTTCCAGCTTACTGACAAGGATTTTGATATGATTAGCCAACACTTTAAGGAATTTTTAGTTGTGTTCACCCATTCTCTTCAGGAAGGTTTCCATATTGGAAACCCTCTCATCAATGGTCCTAAACCTAGTATCAAAGTTGAGTTCATCCATTGCCTTCTCCATATTATTGATTCTGGTATCAATAGCTCTCAACTTTGACTCGTAATACTCAATAATGTCCTCTGCTTTCCCCATTTCCTTAGTGAGATCTTTCAAACATTCAGGAAATGACTTTTCCTTACTAATCCCCATAGCTTCAAGAATATCCAATCCCTTGGCATGACCTTGACAATGTCTTTCACCTAGTCAGTATCATCGATCATCTTTTCGAGGGGCTCGCACAAACCCTGGTTCAACTTTTTAACTAGTTGAGTAGATAAAAAGTTATCTTTGACCATGGCATCCACATTAAAATTATTATTTTCACCCTTTCTCCATCTTGTATCCCTTATTATTTAGTTCCCCTTCCCTCATCTATGTTCTTAGCTCCGTTATCACCCTAAACCATGTTTTCATCTCCATGTGTTTCCTTAATTATCTCTTCCCCATTCCCCTCCTGGATTCTAGTATCATTTTCATTATAATCTTCCTTGACCTCCTCCTCCTCAATAGAAAGATGTGTTGAACCAGCATCCTTAGTATTTTTCTTAGGAGGGGCACCTTCTCCTCCTCCTCAGTATTCTCTTTACTTTCCTCATCTTCCTCCTATGAAGAATCAGTGGAAAATTGAAGTTTCTTAGCACTTAGCTTCATTCCTTTCTTAGTATTAGAGACAGATGCAAGAGCCTTAGTTTTTCCCTTCCCCTTATTATTTTTCTTACCTCTCTTTGGAGTGTGAAAGTACCCATCCATTCTAGAGTAAGAGGTTTCCTCTGACTCATAGGATAGTCATTTGAACCAATTTTTAGAGTTTCACAACCTCATATTAGTCACTAATTTATAGGTTATAGTAATTTTCCCAATGCAGCAAGGTAATATCATTGTGAGAGTATTTATATGGATGAAATATCCTAACTAGAAACCCTTATGAGAAATAAAAATGTTTTCAAAGATTTATGACAAAAGTCACACAAGTTATGGGAAATCTGAACCTTATGAAAATATTATTGAGTTTTCCTTTATTTGCATGGAACCTACTTACATTAAACAACTTGAAATGTCTAATATAATTCACTATCTATTACTGATTGCAACAATTAGAGTCTTTACAAAGAATATAACAAAAATCTCTTACATACCAGATCGCACTATTATTTTTATGATCAGATTAATAAAATGCAAATGAAAAGTAATTTATACTAAATTGCATAACATATACCCTAGCAAAACCTTCAACGTTGAAGGTGAAAATCCCAACAACAAATATATCAAATTATATTTATTAAATAATAGATTTCAAATTAAAAAATTCCCAATTACATATCAATATTTAATCAATCTGTAATATATATGTGTTGATATCTTAATAAGAATTGATCTAACCAGCTAATATGGATTGATCTGACTTGCCAATGAATATATATATGCCTGTATATATTGTTCGATCTTCTTGTATACATCCTTTGGTTTGCTTGTATATTGAATTGATCTTTGTTGTGTATTTTATATTTCTAATTTGTGCTTCAAATACTCCTATGTCATCCTTCATTTCCATTGCACATCAGTTGCACTTTGCCTTAGTCCATGGTGATTCCACTGGACATCACATGCACTTTCCTAAGGCACACTTGATTTCAACTACACATTAGTTTCACCTTTCCTAATTCAAGCCTCATTTCCACTTTCTATTTTCAAGCTCGCCTAAGTGGGTGATGTTTTCCACTTCACACTTGCAACACCTTGCCTAAGTTGATGTGAATTTCCACCAAGAAATTATATGTTTTGCATAAGTTGCCTTGCATTTCCACTCAAAGATGTCAAATTTCACCCAAGTAAAGGGTGGTTTCCACTTGATGATTATTGGTTTTTCCTAAATCTCTAGTGGTTTCCACTTTGTGTTTGATGTTTTGGCCTACCTCAGTAGTATTTTTCACTCCATTCACAATGGTTTTATCTAAGTTTACAGTTGTTTCAACTTTTGGTATTTTAACCTTTATCTAACCTACTAATAGTTTTCACTTCACATTTGATGGTTTTGCCTAAGTATGTAGTGGTTTTCACTTCAAGGTTAATAAGAAATTTCAACCACAAAACCATCCCACCTCGCATCGAGTTAAAGAAAAATGGCTTGAAATTGTGAATCGTATTGCAGGATCAAGATCGTAAATAAGGTTGGAGTCAAATTTTAATGGTTCAAATTTCATTGAATGAAGGGAGAAAGTAGATCGATTTAAATTGAGACACTATGAAATTAATTAATAAGGAGGCTATAAACTAATGATATGGGAAGAAACTTGAAGTGAAGGCATGAACCTAATCTAATGAGAGATTTAGAACCAATCATGTGGCCCCTTTCCAAGTTTTGAACTAGGTTCCTTACGTGTCAAATGTATGGCACAAATCTGGGCATGAACTCGACAAATACAACCTCCTATAAGATAAAACATGTGAACTCAAATGTTCACAAAGTAGGCCTTGAATTAAAAGCAGAGATAAATTAGGCCTCAAGGTAAGCCTATAGGCCCCAAACTCCCAACGTTTGGGCTCAAATCTCAAGCATGCAGCCCAATTAAGGAAACATGTGGCTCTAAGTCTTAAATCTGAGCCTAAATTTGATGAAGACAATGCCTAAATCAGGCATACAATTCAAACATATGGGCCTAAAACTCTAAACATGAGCCCAAATAAGGTAAACTGTGGGTTTAAATCTATAAAATAGGCCTTTAAATTAATGAGGGAAAGCCCAAATCTAGGCATATATGCAATGGGGCTGGTCCTATAGAAATATTTGTGGGTTTAAATTTGTTAGATCACACCTAAATCTACATAGGATAAGGCCTAAGTCAGGCCTAAGTTGAGATGTATGAGCTAGAATTGGATGGGACCAATCTCAAATGTAACATGTGGCTTTATAAACATGAAATGTGTGGCTCTGATTTCAAAGTACATGAGCCTTACAAAGGAGATTTGTGGACTGAAATAAAAAAGTGGGAGCCCTAAACATGAAATTTGTGGCTTCCAGAGCCCCAAATTTGGCCTTATTACCTAGCATGTGGACCTAAATTAACAACCATGGCCCTAAGTATAAAGATCATGTCAAATTTGCAGCCCCCTTAGTCAAACATCTATGTTTAAGGCCTAAATTGGGCTTATAAATCAAATGTACAGACTCAAAATAAAGCCACATTTGATGTGTGTAAGCCCATGATGTTGGTGTGTGGGCTCAAAACTCTATGAATCAAACCCAAATTTAGGTATAAGTTCAGCCAATAAACCCTCCAAGTCTAAAATGTGTGGATTAAATTGAATGCTAGGCCTCCAAGCCAAAAACATGTGGGTTTAAATTCAATTCAATGTCTCAAACTTAAATGAGAAACCTCAAATCTAATCCTTAAACGTAAGAAGCTCAAATTTAATGATAAATTACCCACATATGCATGAGGACTAAATTTGATCCAATGAGAGGGCCTAATTTTGAAAGTTTGAAATCACAAGGGCATCAAATTCAATAAGAAAGCCATGAATTCAAATACAAGAGGATCAAATTTAATCAAAGAATCCATAAAATAAATTCAAAATGATCCATTATCATTATGGTCATTAATTCTTGTTGGTGGGAATTCAATTTTTGTGACCCAAAGAGAAAATTGATCAAGAAAACAACTATCTAAACTTGGCTATTCTTTTCAAACATCCAAACTTAAAGAAAAAATCACTTCAAAACTTTATTTGCATGTATACCAAGAGAAATCCGATCTATAAAAAGGGAATATTAAAGAGTTATTTTATCATATTTGTTGTATTAAGCTGATAAAGAATCAGTCCTCTTCAAAATTCAAATGAATTGCATTCCAAAAGGGATTGATTGCAGTGGTTACCAGAAATTAACATTCTGATTTCGGTCACTTCACACCCATTTAGGACTCAAAATTAGATTAGATCCACCTAGTGATTCATGATAGATCCTCAGTAAATGTTGTTGATTAGGTTAAAAGAAGGTTTTGAAAGGATTTGAGACCTTGTACAAAAGATTTAACATTTAGACCCCCTAGAAACAACAAGAAAATAGAAAGAAGCTAAAAAGAAGCAAAGTTGGTTGTTGAAAAGCCAAAAAACTCCCCGATAACCAAAAAGACCAGTAGATAGAAGGACAAAAAGCCAAAAAACCAAAAATCTAGAGAATAGCCTAGTCAAAGATCTTAAGGAGCTTTGTCATTTCAATGACCATGAGCTCCATATTTGTAGTTGTAGTCTTGAGCTCCTCAAGATCCTTATCGTTCTTGATCATCTTCTTCTTACTGCCCAAGTGAGTTCTCTTTCCTGGACCAGTATCCTCCTCAATATTATCCTTCTCATTCTTGGCATTTTCCCTAGCTCTGTCATGTTCCAGCTTACTAACAAGGATTTTGACATGATTAGCTAACACTTTAAGGATTTTTTAGTTGTGTTCACCCATTCTCTTCAGGCAGGTTTCCATATTGGAAACCCTCTCATCAATGGTCTTGAACCTAGTATCAAAGTTGAGTTCATCCACTAACTTCTCCATATTATTGATTATGGTATCAATAGCTCTCAACTTTGACCCATAATACTCAATAATGTCCTCTACTTTCCCCATTTCCTTAGTGAGATCTTTCAGGCATTCAAGAAATGAATTTTCCTTACTAATCCCCATAGCTTCAAGAATATCCAATCCCTTGGCATGACCTTGACAATGTCTTTCACCTAGTCAGTATCATCGATCATCCTTTCGAGGGGCTCGCAGAAACCCTGGTTCAACCTTTTAACTAGTTGAGTAGATAAAAAGTTAGCTTTGACCATGGCATCCACATTACAATTATCATTTTCACCCTTTCTCCATCTTGTATCCATTCTTCTTTACTTCCCCTTCCCTCATCTATGTTCTTAGCTTTGTTATCACCCTTACCCATGTTTTGATCTCCATGTGTTTCCTTAATTATCTCTTCCCCATTCCCCTCCTGGATTCCAGTATCATTTTCATTATAATCTTCCTTGACCTCCTCCTCCTTAGTAGAAAGATGTGTCGAACTAGAATCCTAAGTATTTTTCTTAGGAGGGGCACCTTCTCCCTCCTCCTCAGTATTCTCTTTACTTTCCTCATCTTCCTCCTAAGAAGAATTAGTTGAAAATTGAAGTTTCTTAGCACTTAGCTTCATTCCTTTCTTAGTATTAGAGACAAATGCAAGAGCCTTAGTTTTTCCCTTCCCCTTATTCTTTTTCTTACCTCTCTTGGGAGTGTGAGAGTACCCATCCATTCCAGAGTCAGAGGTTTCCTCTGACTCATAGGATAGTCATTTGAACCAATTTTTAGAGTTTCACAACCTCATATTAATCACTAATTTATATGTTATAGTCATTTTCCCATTGCAGCAAGGTAATATCATTGTGAGAGTATTTATATGGATGAAATATCCTAACTAGCAACTCTTATGAGAAATAAAAATATTTTCAATGATTTATGACAAAAGTCACACAAGTTATGGGAAATCTAAACCTTATGAAAATATTATTGAGTTTTCCTTTATTTGCATGGAACCTACTTACATTAAACAACTTAAAATGTCTAATATAATTCACTATCTATTACTGATTGCAACAATCAGAGTGTTTACAAAGAATATAACAAAAATCTCTTACATACCAGATCGCACTATTTCTTTTATGATTGAATTAATAAAATGAAAATGAAAAGTAATTTATACTAAATTGTATAGCATATAGCCTGAGAAAACCTTCAACCTTCAAGGTGAAAATCCCAACAACAAATATGTCAAATTATAGTTATTAAATAATAGAGATCAAATTAAAAAATTCCCAATATTTTTTCAATCTGCAATATATATGTGTTGATATCTTAATAAGAATTGATTTAACTAGCCAATATGGATAGATCTGATTTGCCAATGATTATATATATGTCTGTATATATTGTTCGATCTTCTTGTATATATCATTTGGTTTGCTTGTATATTAAATTGATCTTTGTTGTGTATTGTACATCGTTCGATGATTCTAACTCCTCATATATATCCCTTTCTAATGAAGGGTTCTAAATAAAGAAAATAAGGATGCATGCTCGTTTATTAAAGAGATCACACACTTTATCAAATAATCATTTTTTTATTAAAGACTAATTGTGATCGGTTTAGTCTTCCTTTCAATAATATTAATATTTCCTTCATGTCTCTCGACTTGAAAAATTCAATGATTTTATTTGCTTCCAAAGGATTTGTTTATTGTTTTAACAAATCACTGTCATGGTGAGAATCATTTTTTGTCTTATTGTTGTATGTCTCAATAGAAATTACTCCTGATGCTATAAAACACCAACACGCACCACCATTAAAATGAATACCATTGTTTCTGTATGAATTGTTAACAACACACAATGATTTCAATACCAGTTGTGACTTACCCTCACAATTTGATGGCTAATTGATACCTTTATATGTTGAAGTTGAACATTCAGATTTTGGCTCAAGATTGAATAACAATCTATTAGAAACATTGTTGCAACCTATTTTGTAACCTATGATTAAATGAAAAAGCACTTGCTAACGCTTTGGGTTGCGTCCAAGCATGGAATCTCTGGGTTTTGTTGTATCCTGAGAAATTTTCTTGGGAAAGAAAACTTGTAGAGATAAATAAAATTCAAACATAATAGCATAATGAATGTCTTCCAATTGCCCTCATTCCCCTTCATAAAGACTCTCCTGCTAAAGAGCAGAAAACTCCACCATAAATCTTCAATATTAGATGAGTTTGAATTAAGTATTAAGTTTACCATTTATTACAAATCCCTCCAAGAATAAGTCACCAAGAAAATTCATTTATAACTTAAAGTGACCCCATCAATGACTAAAAAATAGGAACTTAAGGTGTGGCCACATAATGAATAACTAAAATAATATTTGTCGAGACTTCAGCTTTTTGGCCTCTTATTTAATTAATCCCTCATTCCCTTACTATTTAATTAATTTTCTAGCCTCGGGGAATTGAAAAGGATAAATACTTTCTCTCTATTAACCATTTCTAGGAATGGGACATTATAGTCCTCCCTTCCTAGGATTGTTGGTCCTCTAGTAATTGCATAAATATCTATTGCTCCACTCTGATATACTTGTCTAAACACCACAAGTCATGAAGAAAAATCAATAGGGCACAAGCTTGACAATGCATCTGATAAATCAACACTTGGATTCCACACCACAATATGAAACCCATCATACATGGTGAAGAAGTAGTAGCTCATCAAGTTACCCAGTTTTGGCCAAACATCTATTGTCCATAAAAATAAATCATCATCCAAAGTATCATTACCTAGCTGGAAGCCAATAACAACATTTACTGACCCTTCTCCATTAAGAAAAATGACCATACATGATCCCACATGAGTATCCCTATACACCGATGAATCTACATCAGCAATGTCATCAAGCACAATGACAACACCAAGGTCTAGTTGAAGGGTTGAATCCACTAAATTTGTAAAATGGGGATGTAATTATTTGGCTACCAAATGATTTCCTAAGTGAATACATTTATTAAGTCTCATGGCCAAGCGTGAAGTACCATCATATGAAGATATTATATTTATCCCAACACTATGTATCAAGACTTCTATATCAGGAGGATAAGGAGATATGTTATTGTTATAATTAATAGAATAATCTAATTTATCCCCTTGCCTTCCTAGAGTTTCTGGTCCTCTAGAAATTTCATAACTATCGGCTGCTCCACTCTGATATACTTTTCTAAACACCACAAATCATGAATCAAACTCAAACTATGAAAATAATATGTTTTCAACATTGTTGTTAAGGTGTTTCTATATGAGCATAGTTGTGATAAAATATTCTATGGTATTTATTAGACCTAAGATTTATCTAAGCCCTTTGATATTAATAGGGGCTGACAACTCATTTATTCTTGCAATATTCTTAGATTCCAACTTAATACCATGTGACTACATATTCTATATATTCCACTTCTTTCACTCCAAAGACACATTTGACTCTCTTTTTTTGTTTAGAGTAATTTATCTTCCAAATACCAATAATATTTGAACTTTATATGTTGTGGATAATCTTCTTATGTTTTAGTATAATTGAGAATGTCATTAAAAAATACCAACACAAATTTATGAAGAAATGAGAAAAACATTGAATTCAAGAGGCTTTGAAGAGTTGATGAAGCATTGCCAAGATCAAATGATATAAGTGAGGTGTAAAATACAATCCTTGACCACCACAATTTTCTTTTAAACATCTATTCTTAGCTTAATCACCCAAACATCTTCCATTTAATTTAGAAGTGGTAATTTTTAAAACTCCTTTGTACATCATGGTGGCAACAACTCAAAATCATAATATATCCCTTCACTTGATAGCGTCAAGCTTCCATAATTAGTGTCATCTCTAAGCTCAAACCCAAGTATCATTTGATAGGTTTCATGGTCATTGGTAACCCCTACAACACCCAACTCCCAATTCTTCTCTAAACTACCAGAGACCTAATTGTCCTGTCTTGTAGCCCTGCAGTGACTAAGAACCATTCATAACACAAATATTTTCCAAAGCATCAAAGGAATAAAAAATTATTTTTAGATACCCTCTACCCATTTCTTCAACATATCAAAGGATTGATTACTATGTTTTGGACCAAACCCTAGAACTCTGACTGCATCCCTACACAAATGCATGAAAATTGATGAATTAACAAAGCAACTCCCAACTCCTTATACCCCCAAGATCCCAACTCTTGGATAGTGACTTAATATGTCTCCAATACCCCAAATCCAAAATTAATTTGACTCGGATTCATCAGAACCACAAAAGCCCCAAATTTGACTCCTCAAACCCTTAGGGCTAGGGCTTCCACAATGTCTTCTCTCCCACTACCTCTAGACTCAACCAACACTTGATTAAATATTACAACACCATTTTAAGACAACCCACATCAAAAAAATGACTCCTTGCACACAACAATATGCTACTGCAATACATTCCAATAAATTTCAATGCTTTTCCTCAACCAAAACATTGGTGATCATGCATTCTCCTAGTTATTTTCTCATCAAACTATTATGTTCATAAAATACATGTTAGATACTTTCATTCCATAAATATTATTCCTTTACTTTCATCGAATGATATTCATCTTTGTTAAACTCCAATCAAAACAGTGTGGTTTAAGCCCTCAAACCTTGAAAGTGTTAGAATAGAGAAATAAATGGATTCAAAACAATGAAAGTAACATTCAAAGCGACTTAAAAATGATAAGGAAACACTCTTATAGAATTATTAAATCAATTCCAACTATTCATCAATCACCAAGCATATAAAACATCACACAACCTTTGCAAAATTATGAGTTTTTGTTATTCTTTGTCACAGTTCGTACTACACCAGTATCCACCTGTACAATGGATTCTTTTTCATAAAAAAAAATGACCTTTCCTAAACTTCCATAACCACTTTTGAATTTTTCTAAAAATTGTTAGGAATTTATTTCTGCATTATTTCTCCAACTTTTTTGGTACAGTGTGTGTTGGGTTTGTGTGATACCACATTGACATAATACATACATGGTTGGAAAGAGGAAAGACTCTAGCATCTAATGCATCCATTTTGAGCATTTTCCTTTGAGTTTTGAATTAGTTATTGATGTTCCTTAAAGTCCAAAGAGGCCTAAAATAAGTGGTCTCAAAATGTGGGGTGTGATTCTGTGGAGGAGGCCCTTATAACCGTGTTTGGTACATTTTCATGTTGTGTTGGTGGATTGAGCTTGGAAAACTATGTAAGTTCCTTGTGTTGTTCATGTCTCATATTTTCTTGAATTATTTTTCAACCTTGTAAGGAGTACCTATGCATCATTGTTCTTTCATTTACATCATCCTTCACTTATTGACCATGAATAAACTTTGATTCAGTGGTTGATGTCACTAATTATTAAAATGGAGTTTTTCATTGTTGTGATACATTCTTTGTATTTTAGAACCTTGGATATCACTGTTTATGCACAGTAATAGTATATTTTCACCTTTATCACTGCTACTAATGATAGTGTCATCATTTTTTCTACTTATAAATCATTGTCTTGTTCTTTGTATATCACTAAAATGTAATAATCCCTTTCCAATCATTGTAATAATAATTATACAACACTAAAGGATTATTGAAAATAAAGAAAAAACTCTAAAAGAGTAACATGGAAAAGTTATCTTCATCATTTAACAATTACTATAATACTCCAAGATGCATAAGAAATTTAAATTGTTTATTTCTTAATTTTTTTAATATGGTGTGTATATGTATGTGTATATACACATATACACACATGTGTGTATATATACACACATGTATACACATATACACATATTCAATTCAATTATATTAAACATATGTCCTTTTATGCATAAACTAGTTGAATTTACTTTTGACCTCTTTTCATAACAATAATAATAATAATTTATGTTTTACATGATTGCATTCCCCAAATCATTACTGGAAATATTTTGAACATATCTAAATGTAATACTTTGTACTTGGCATACTTAAATGGAATACACCAACAAGTACCAAATGATGAATTCTTAAATGTTGTAATGGCAAAGCATCAAAACCGTCCATTTCTAGAACTTGATTTTCTATAGTCTTAACGATTTTTCTATAGTCCTAATGATTTTTCTTATTTCTTGTCTTTTGTCCCTTTTTGATTTCCTATGTCTATACTTGGTGATAGGATTTTGAACATTGTTGACAAAGTGTGTTTCTTTTTTATATTATTTGATTGATCCTCTCACCTTTCCTTGCTTTGTAAATTTCATTGTCCCAATCAAGTTTTACATTGTTTTTTATTAGGTTTCATGTTTTTTTATTGTGGGGTTCCACGTTATTTGTTTCTTTTGATAAATTAGGCCTTGAATTTGACTTTTCCCATGTCCAATTTTGTGCCAATTGTGGATTTCACCTTCTTTTGATGGTATATTTAATTCACTCTATGTGGAATACTATTGTGTTCAATGTTGTATTTCAGCTTGATATTTCATTCCTTTTTCATATACACAGAGACTACACATGCTGATAAAAAAATAAGCTATTTGATTTAGGTTTACTGACCATGATTGTAAATGGTCAATATTTATGATGGTACTCAGTGTATTCCATTTTAAAATAATCAGGTTTCTATGGATATGATAAATGTCCCTTTGTGTTGAGAAAATTAGAGTTGAGAAAATGGTTGTTCAGTGTATGTATCTGAAGGTTGCAAACTAATCATCCTTCTTCCACCAACATTAGATTCAATGTACAAGTAACGAGTCATTCCATTCAAGTAAGACCATGTATAAAAATATCAACCCAAAAGAAAATAAGTGAGACAACTTATCACATCAAAACCTTGGTAAAAACCTAATCATATAATAATATATCATGCTCAAACATTGGTAAAAACCTTGGGACTCGATAGTTTTTCCTTCCAGACTTGACAATTTCTTGTTAAAATGATGCAATTACAAAAAAACATGGTGGATCAACAACAACTCAGGTACATAGATGGTTTGTAACAAGAAATGATAAGAAAATTTAGATCAGCCTACATTGTAGATCAGTAATATCTTCTTTGCAACATTTTTTTAATAGCTTTGTTTTGTCCATGGTGATAGCTCTTCTACTCAATTAGTCTAATTACACACTTTTAAATGATGTTGACACATTTCTCTACAACAATAAAAAAACCACTAATAAATGTAGATCTCCATTGGTACTAGGAATTGAATTCCTATCATAGAATTCTCCTTGATTCAGTGATCTTCAAAAATATACAACCTTCAACAGTATATAAGAGTTTATTAGAGAAGGTATATGCACAGGTGATGAACATGAATATTTTCCTAAGTACTAATGGGAGATTTCCCAGCAACATATGTACTATTTTGAAAATCATCACAAGTCCATTTATTGTTGGGTCTTGCTCCCAGTAGTGCTTGGTCAAATCTGCATGTTGATGTAAGTGTTCCAAATGGCTTGCTTGCACAATATTCTAAGAAGATCTTCTTTACCTTCTCCAAGGATCCTAATCTCCTCTAGGTCCTTATTAGGCTTATATAATTAACTAATTCCTAATCCTACTCTCCTCTAAGATTCTCCACTTTGTGCTTCACCTTTGAAAGACTAACACCCTATAGTCACTTCACTTCTCCACTTCTCCTCCTTACACTTAGAAAGGTCTAAGTGCCAATTTTCACTCTACATTATTGATTCATTTGCAGGGGTGTCCATCACCTTGTATAAATTTCATATGATCACATTTGAATCCATCTTGATGGTTCTCATATCCATTTTCAGTCAATTCAAACTTTTTGTCTTCAAAAGGCCTAATTTGGCTTACTTCCTTGTAGCCCTTGACAGTGTGTTTTTCTCACTTCTTTCAAAACTTTTCCAAAGAAGTTCAAATTCTAAGACCATATCCAGATACCCTTTATCCTTTTACAAATTATTTTTTAAGTCTTAAACCCCTAATTCATCCATACATGAGGTTCCTACAAACTAGGACCAACAGTGCTAATAGGCCTAAATTCTAGGATAGGTTGCAACACTATGAAAAACTTGCTCAAAACTTGACTTCATTGATTGGTATGGACTTGACCCTCCTATAATATCAAGGTAACACTAAACCCTAATTGGAAATGCACTTGAACCGTACAATTCTTTCTTTCCCTGCACATGAATGCTTATTGTTTCACTTCCAAACCACTAACCGGACAGTGCATGCTTGCCTAGGGCTTGGATCTAAAAATAGCAGCTCGACTCTCTAAGACTCCTAAATCAAAAAATATGTACACCACTGACTCCCCTAACATTTCCATCTACCCTTAGGCATTTCCCATGGTTATATTTCATGGGGGAGCCATGAATTGACTAATTGGTCAGGACAAGACCAGTGAACTCTCTAGTTACAAAAGAATTTAGCTACGACTGTATACTACCTCCAATCAGCTAACTCACTGAATGAAAAGTTCCTCTAACTATCCTATGCATGAAAAACAACCATTAGATTAAATCTCTCAATCCATAAAATGTGAATGTCACAAAGAAATGCTCGGGATTCTCAGAAAAAACCAGAATTACAGAGCTCTATTCAACTTCACACTTGTTACAATGAATGAATAACTGCTTGATTTGAGTCTTTTTCTCCATTAGATGCCTTCTTCCTTCATTATAGGCCTTTTTGGTTGATTCCCCACTCCTAGTTTCAAGGAGAGTCCAATGTGACCAATGTTGCATGTAACATTTGCAATTATTGCAAATGTTGTCATGACAACAATTTAGCAACTTTTGGCATCTTCTCTATTATTCCTTCTCCCTACATTTTAGGACCTCTAACCTCTTCAATTCAAGGATCCAAGATCATTAAATACCCTATGGTATCTCTATGTCTACATTTAATTGATTTGGACACCTTCATGACTCCAATCCGACATTTAGCAACTAAGCCTAATAAATTGAAAAACTACTAACAATGGCTATTGTTGTGACCTTAGTCCTAATGAATAACTCACTTAGCCCACATTGCAATTACCTACTAAGGTCTAAACACAAACTAACCTATCTTGACTTTGCCAATGTCAAGTACAAGCCAAAATGAAAACAACTTGGAGGTTAGCATAGGTGTGCTCCTGCACCGTCCTCCCCAAAATAAAAAGATCAATCCACCCTTGGATTGAGGATGCTTGGGTCAATCCCCATCTTCTTGAACTCTGATTCTTTGACCCATACTACATCAGCATTGGTTTGATTATGTCTTTTGATCAAGTTCTCCTTGTACTCTTTTTTTTCTAGTCTTCTTGTATACTCTTGTATCCAGTATGTTGTTAGCTCCTGTGACTCTAGGAGAGGGTAATTGTAGATCTTCCACATCTCTAATCACTTCTTGGAGACTCTGATCCATGTCTTGTTGTGGTCCTTTGTAATGGACTAAGTCTGCAATGTTGAAAATACGTGACAGTCCACTATCTTCCGGGAGCTCAACTTTGAATGCATTTTTACCATACTTAGCCAAGATATGACAGGGGTCTATCCTTCTCATCTACAAATTGTGAGGGAATCCCTTCTAAAGTCTATATTTTTTAAGATGCACCATGACAATGTCACCCACATTGAATTGAACTATTCTTCTACTTTCATCAATCTTTGCCTTATGTTTTAAGGTGTTCTCTGTGAGAGTTTTCCAGACTGTATCATGTATCTCTTGCATAGCATAAGCAAAGTCATCTTCATATCCACTTTCTTTCACTCTATCCTTCAAGTCTCTCATCTCATAGACTCCTCTAGGGTGTAATCCATACACTATCTCAAAAGGACTCTTCCCTATTGACCTATTGATGGTGTTATTGTAGGCATACTCAGCTTGTCCAATCAATTGATCCCATTGTTGTTCATACTCCTTTTTCAAGAACCTTAGTAGATTTCCAAGGCTTCTATTCACCACTTTGGTCTGACCATAGTTTGTGGATGGTAGGTAGAGCAAAAGGATAAATTCTTGCCTAATCTTTTCCAAAGAGTCTTCCAAATATGACTCATAAATTTGGTGTCTCTATCAGACACAATGCTCTTAGGTAGTCCATGGATTCTTACTATCTCTTTGAAGAAGAGAGAGGCTATTTGGCTGGAATCATTAGTGGTCTTGCATGGCACAAACTGAGCCATTTTACTAAACCTATCCACCACTATATAAACACTATCCATGCCTTGTCTTGGTTTGGGTAACCCAACTACAAAATCCATGCTCAAGAAATCCCAAGGCCTAGTGGGAATAGGTAGTGGTTGGTAAAGACCAGCATTTGAAGAAGTGCCCTTGGCTCTCTGACATACAATGCAATTCTCCACATACCTCTTAACATCAAGGTTCATTCTCAGATAATAGTAGCACCTTTGAACTAGTTCTTGTGTCTTAGTGATTCCAAAGTGACCACTCAATCGACCATTGTGATTTTCTTGTATCATATTCTCCCTAATAGAGCCTCTAGGGACACATATCTGATTTCCCTTAAACAAAAGGTTACTTTTCAAAGTTATTCAGAATACTCACTATGGAAATGGTTCTTGTATTCAACACATACCTTGTAAATGTCTACAAAATCCTCATCTTTAGCATATAGATCCTTGAAGTGATCTATTCCCATGCTCCTCAACTGAATCTCTTGGATGGCAAGAGCTCTTCTTGACAATGCATCTGCGACTTTATTGAGGATACCTTTCTTTTGTTTGATGTTAAAGGTGTAAGCTTGTAGATATTCCACCCATTTCATGTGCTTGTGGCTCAACTTCTCTTGAGAATTCAGAAAACTTAAAGCTTGATTGTCTAAATAGACAATGAACTCCTTGGGCAACAAATAGTGCCTCCACTTTCTCAAATCTTGAAATAATGCATACAACTCAAGATCATAAGATGAATACTTCTTCTTTTCTTCACTCAACTTCTCTGAATGAAATGCTACTGATCTACCCTCTTGGCTTAGGACAACTCCAATAGCTATGTTTCTTGCATCACATTCAATTGTGAAAAGCTTCTCAAAGCTTGGAAAGACTAACAATGGTTGGGTAGCAAACTTTTCTTTCAATAACTCAAAGCTCTTAGTGGCTTGTTCATTCCATATGAACTTGGTCTTCATTCCTCCTTTGATTGTGTCCAACATAGGAGCACAAATAGCACTAAATTGCCTTATGAAATTCCTATAATACTGAGCAAGGCCATGAAAACTTATTACCTCGGTTGTTGTCCTTGGAGTAGGCCAATTCATAATGGCTTCCACTTTACTCTTGTCCATTTTCAGATTACCATGAGATAGAACAAATCCTAGGTACACTAGCTCTGTCTTGATGAACTCACACTTCTCCAAGTTGATCATGAGCTTCTCTTCATGTAGCTTCTTAAGTACTAATTCCACATGTTTGAGGTGTTCCTCTCTTGTCTTACTAAAGATGAGTATATCATCCAAGTATAACACTACAAATTTTCCAATGTGATCCTTGAATACTTCATTCATCAACCTCATAAAATTTGATGGAGCATTTGATAGGCCAAATGGAATGACTAGCCATTCATATAGCCCTTCAGTAGTCTTGAAGGTTGTCTTCCACTCATCTCCTTCATTCACCCTTATCTGGTGATATCCACTTTTAAGTCTATCTTTGTGAAGTACCTTGCACCTCCCAGACAATCCATCAAGTCTTCAATCCTAGAGATAGGGAACCTATATCTGATAGTGATCCTATTTATGGCTATAGATTCAGTACATAATCTCCAAGTACCTCCTTTCTTAGGGGATAGGACTGTGGGTACATCACAAGGACTAATCTCTTCCTTATAAGACCTTGTTCTAGTAACTCTTGAATTTGCCTAGCTATTTCCTCGTTCTGTTGAGAGGTCATCTTGTAGGCTACCTTATTGGGTAGGGTAGCTCTAGGAATAAGGTAAATCTTATGGCTTATGGGTCTTATAGGGGGTAAGGTTGATGGTTGTCAATAACTTACAATACCTTCATCCTTCTGCAACATTTCTTGTATCTCTTGTGGCAGCTCTTTCCTCTTCACCATTTTTTCTTCCACTTCCTTGGGCTTCAACATTAGTACAAAGCCAATTCCTTCTCCTTCCTCTATGGCTTTGAAGAACTCTTTCTCACTCACCATTAGCACATTAGGACCAGCTATCTTTACTTCTACATCTTCTAACAATGACTAGATTTTGAAAGTCATGTTATCCTTCTTGAAAGTAAAGGAGTTCTTCACTCCATCATGGACAGCTTGGTTGTCAAATTGCCATGGCCTTCCTAGGATAAAGTGACATGCATCCATGGGAAAAACATCACATAGCACCTTGTCCTTATATCTCCCTATAGATAACTCCACCCATGCTTTCTCATTCACTAAGAAATGATGTCTCTTATTGAGCCATGTTACCTTGTAGGGATGAGTGTGAGGTATCCTTGTCATGTTTAGCTTTCCGACTACCTCCTTTGATACAATATTATTATTAGACCCTAATTCTATGACAACCCTACATACTTTACCCATCACCTTACATTTGATTCTAAACAAAGACCTCCTTTGGCTTGGCTCCTCCTTGATTGGCTCCTTGATCAATGTTCCCCTCATCATGAGGTTCTTACCTTCCTCTAAATTTAATGGCACCTCAAGGTGTTTAACAGCTACATTTGTGTCTTCTTGGACCATATTAGTCCTCTTGTTACCTCCTTGAGAAGTTCTACCCTTCTCTGGACACCTATAGGTAGGGTGTCCCATTTGGTTGCAATGATAACATTTCATGTTGGCAAATTAATTACCTCTTCCTTGTCCACCACTTCTACCTCTAAAATTGGAGTTCCTTCCTCTTCCACCTCTACTAGAACTTGATTCTTTCTTCTCATTGTATTTGACTTCTCCTTATGTCCTTAATTCTGAACTCCTTCCACCATAGCCACCTCTTTGTCCTCTACTATCTCTTCTTCTACCTCTTCCTTTAGAACTTTGTTCTTGTTTCCTTTTTCCTTTCTCCTCTATCTTCAAGGCCATTTGATATCATTCACAGATGGTTTTGAAGTTCACAATACTCATGTCTTCTTGAAGAGACCATTTGAGTCCATTAAAATACCTAGCTAGCTTGATGCTTTCATCTTCAACCACTTGTGACCTTAAGCACAATTTTTGGAACTCTTCGGTGTAGTCTTGGACATCCAAGTCTTTTTGTCTGAGACTATGTCTCCTCCTATGTAGCTGCACTTCATAATCATTAGGAAAATATTTCTGATTCATCTTAGTCACCATGCCCTTCCATGTGGCTATAGGACTCTTTCCTTCTTTCTCTCTTTTAGTTTGAACAAACTTTCACCAAGTGAGAGATGAACCTCTCAATCTTGACTTGGCCACATTTACTTTTTGGGCCTCTGTGATACCATCACATTCAAAATGGTTCTATATGCTATCTATCCAATCCACTACTGAATCTGGATCCATTTGTTCACTAAATAGTGGCACACCCTCCAAATCTTTACCACTTAAAGCCTTCAATGCCTTTAAGAAGGGTTCTTTCTCACTAACAGGGTCAGCGGTTGGAGCTTCCTCATCTAGATCTACTCCTTTCTCCCTTGCTTCTTCTTCTTCTTTCTAATCTATCTTATCCTTCATCTTCTCAGCTTTGTCTTGGACTTCCCCCAAGAGTTGCTCCATTTGAGACAACCTTTCTCTTAACAACTTGTTGTCTTCTTCTTGATCTTCTACCTTTTTTGCTAACTCAGCGTTAGTCACCATGGTTTTAACTTTCTCTAAAATTCTAGGTGTATTCTCTCCCACTGATTCAGTAAGCTAAAACATCCACCACAAGCCTGATCTTTAATCAAGCTTTGATGCCAATATGATGTAAGTGTTCCAAATGGCTTGCTTCCACAATCTACTAAGAAGATCTTCTTTACCTTCTCCAAGGATCCTAATCTCCTATAGGTCCTTATTAGGCTTAGATAATTGACTAATTCCTAATCCTACTCTCCTCTAAGAGTCCCCACTTTGTGATTCACCTTTGAAAGACTAACACCATATAGTCACTTCACTTCTCCACTTCTCCTACTTACACTTAGAAAGGTCTAAGTTCCAATTTTCACTCTACATTCTTGATTCATTTGTAGGGGCATCCATCACCTTGTATAAATTTCATATGATCACATTTGATTCCATCTTGATGGTTCTCATATCCATTTTCAGTTGAGTCTAACTTTTTGTCTTCAAAAGGCCTAATTTGGCTTACTTCCTTGTAGCCTTTGACAGTATGTTTTTCTCACTTCTTTCAAAACTTTTCCAAAGAAGTTCAAATTATAAGACCATATCCAGATACCCTTTATCCTTTTACAAAGGATTTTTTAATTCTTAAACCCCTAAGTCATCCATACATGGGGTTCCTAAAAACTAGCACCAATAGGGCTAATAGGCCTAAATTATAGGACAGTCTACAACACTATGCAAAACTTGCTCAAAACTTGACTTCACTGATTGGTATGGACTCGACCCTCCTAGTATGTCATGGTAACACTAAACCCTAACTGGAAATGTACTTGGACCATACAGTTCTTTCTTTCCTTGCACATAAATGCTCACTGTTTCACTTCCGAACCACTTACCGGACAGTGCATGCTCACCTAGGGCTTGGATCTAAAAATAGTAGCTCGACTCTCTAAGAATCCTAACTCTACACATATGTACACCACTCACTCCCCTAACATTTCCATCTACCCTTAGGTGTGTCCCATGGTTAGATTTCATGGGGGAGCCATGACTTGACTGACTGGTCAGGATAGGACCAGTGAACGCTCTAGTTATAAAACAATTTAGCTACGACTGTATACTACCTCCAATGAGATAACTCACTAAATGAAAAGTGCCTCTAACTATCCTATGAATGCAAAAAAACCATTAGATTCAATCTCTCAATCCATAAAATGTGACTGTCACAAAGAAATGCTTGGGATTCTCATAAAACCAGAATTGCAGAGCTCTATTCAACTTCACACTTGTTACAATGAATGACTAACTGTTTGATTCAAGTCCTTTTCTCCATTAGATTCCTTCTTCCTTCATTCTAGGCCTTTTTGGTCAATTCCCCACTCCTATTTTCAAGGAGAATTCAATGTAGCCAATGTTTCATGCAACATTTGCAATTATTGCAAATGTTGTCATGACAACAATTTAGCAACTTTTGGCATCTTCTCTATTATGCCTTCTCCCTACATTTTAGGACCTCTAACCTCTTCAATTCAAGGATCTAAGATCATTAAATACCCTATGGCATCTCTATGTCCACATTTAATTGATTTGGACACATTCATGACTCCAATCCCACATTTAGCAACTAAGCCTAATAAATTGAAAAACTACTAACAATGGCTATTGTTGTGACCTTAGTCCTAATGACTAACTCACTTAGCCCACATTGCAATGACCTACTAAGGTCTAATCACAAACTAACCTATCTTGACTTGGCCAATGTTAAGTACAAGCCAAAATGAAAACAACTTGGAGGTTAGCCTAGGTGTGCTCCTACACCACATGCTTGTCAACTTTGCATATACCTTCTCTAAAAATACATAACTTTCATTCCAACTATAGGAATACTCTATAAATTAGTGGAATATTTCCTCTAAACTCTATTTTATGAACTCTAAAGTTATATATTTTTGTGAAGAGATTTGTTCATGTATTAATAATGCCCTAGTGGATTGTTTGCATAAGTTGATTTTATACAAGATGGACCATCAAAAGACTAAACATTGCACCCTAAAATCACTTGAAGCATCAGATGCCCCAATGATAGGAAGACATAGAGATATACAAATGAACATCCTTCAAGTATGACTTTGAGCATTGGATGCCCAAAGATAGGAAGAGAGAAATATAAACAAACATTGTCTATCTCTTCCTGTCTTTCGGGAATCCAAAGCTTCAAGTCATTATTGACATCATGGGTTGACAACTTCACTATTTTGTCTTCAACAACATTGCTAGAAGAAGGCATTTATGAGTGGTTTGGCTGTATTTGAACCACCTTGCCTGCACTTGGTAGGAACTATGCTACACTCCAGCTCTTGTTTTATTTTTGAATTGTTTGTGCAGGTTTGTACTCATCATAGAACTAAACGGGTGGATGGTATATTATTATATTTTTCTGAGTTTCATTCATGTTTTCGCAACTTCAATTGGTAGTCAACATCACTCTCCCTCTTTCGATTATACTTTCTTATTTTCTCTCAGGAAAGAGGTTTATGTTTTGGTTGTCCTGTAGCATTTGGACCACAATTTTGTGGTGGAATGAAATCAAGGTTGTGCTTCTTTATCCTATGCATATTTAGTCCTTTCAAATCATAAAATTTATTTCCTCCCTCGCAACATGAATGAGACTCACAAAACTACCATTTGAAAGAAATTTTATGATTTGAAAGGACTAAATATGCATAGGATAAAGAAGCACAACCTTGATTTCATTCCACCACAAAAGTGTGGTTCAAATGCTACACAACAACCAAAATGTAAACCTCTTGCCTCATAGAAAATAAGAAAGCATAATCAAAAGAGGGAGAGTGCTGAGAAGGAGGAGGAAAGAAGGAATAGAATAATACTATTGAACAAGAGAAATAAAATTTGATTGAAAGGTAATTTTCAATTATACCCTTAAACTCTATTGTTTGATTAGTTTACTTGTGTATGAATGCATGCAAATTTGATCTAATGAACTCACATTCATGGCATTGTAGAGCGATGGTCAAGAAGGAACTGATGGAAAATAGCAGGGTCTCCAATTCATAGGTGCAATAAACTACGTTTGTTGCTTTCATTTTACTTTATTCAGTTGTTTTATGTTTAACTTTTACCTAATTTTTGTCATTTTGTCTCTTGGTAAGATCATCAGGGTGCGGGAAATTAGGGGACATTTTCCTTCTATCTAAATTTTTTTTGTTCATTAAAATGTTTGTTGTGTTGTTGTAGATTCATAAAAATCAAAATCTATTTTTGAATATGCATGTGTTTTCTTAGAGGGATATTGATTCAGAGAAAATTGTAGGATTTAGTGTTTCCTTTTCCAACTTTTTATATGTTATTATGATTACCCTTTTTTTTAAGGGTTTATGTTGACCATTTTGTTGACCATTATCTGTAACTATGATATCCTTATAGAGGTAAATGTCATCTTCCATGGACCATCTATGTTTCAAACTTAGGAATTTCCATTAGAATCATGTTGTATTTTATAATCTTATAGGTGAATTGTTCTTCCAACGCTATAAACTACATCTCACCCCTCATCTTACTAATACCATAGACTAGGGGAATAGTATTTAGTTTATATTATTAACCCATATAATATTCCACCAAGCCAGGTGTACTGGTTGAGACATGGTGTTTTTGTGCAACCATCCAAATTCATTATGAATTGTTCAGGTTCTACATTTGATTGATTAATTGTAAATGTTCATTGCAGTTGAATATTTGAGATGCAATCATTTGCTTTCAAGTTTTAAAACTTTTGTCCAATGGTTATATTTTTTGCCCATTATTTTTTCTTTGTATTGATCAGTATCTTTCTACAATATGATTGTGTGCATATGAATATTTACTAGTTTTTTGAAAGTTTGGTAATCTATCTTATGAGTGGTTGATTTATTAAGTTAATTTTTGCATTTGTAGTTATGGCCCACAATTTGCAATTCAGAAATTACAATGCTTTATGTACCCAGAAAAGCTATGTTTTGCTTGGATGCCAGTGAAGCTTTTTTTAGTTCTACATCTCTTCCATTTATTTTTCAAAATTTATAGTACTTCATATGGTAGAAGTTTTCCAGCACTCATGTGTTATGGTATTTAATGAACATGTACGTATCATAAGTACAGTTTTTACAATTTTGTTTCCCTGCTATAAACAATTCATTTTATTTGAATTACTGCTTATGATAGTGTGTATTTTATAAACATGTCCTTTGCATGCAGATAGACATTGATATCACGACTAATATAACAATTTCATGTGTCCCTACGGAAGATAGTTAGGCTTTGTTTCCAATAGTAATATGTCATTCATTGGTTACATTTTTAGAGTTGATGGCCATTACTTAATATGTTTCTGGAGAATGAACTACATTGATATGGAATATTTTAATCGAATAGTGTATTTAATATAAATAGAGGTGTTCTTTATTTTTTGTCTCAACTATTTTTCAAATAGAATAATATAAACACCAAAAGGTAAAGAGTGGTCAAAAGGATAACTTTGTTATGAGTTTTCACAACAAACCTTGGAATACCAAGAGTTGTAACTGATTGTACACAGTTTGTGGAGTAATTTGAAC
Organism: Thuja plicata; assembly: GCA_018584345.1. Taxonomy (NCBI): domain Eukaryota; kingdom Viridiplantae; phylum Streptophyta; class Pinopsida; order Cupressales; family Cupressaceae; genus Thuja; species Thuja plicata. Next base: position 1,232,631 of record MU223910.1, on the reverse strand, counting down.
AATCAACCATTTTTAGAATATTAATTATCATTTTTTGAGCATGGTTTTAGAGAGGAAAGTCTTTGGTGGTTGGCAGAGAATGTTTTGTGGTGGAAGGAATGCATTGTAATGAATTTTGATTCAATAAAAATTAATTCTCTGTAGAACTACCAAGTTGTTGTTGTGAGGATACATTCCTTTGTTTGGTATTGATAAACTTCTTTTTTGAATACAAAGTATATTGGAAATGGTCTGAAATAGATATGGTTTGTTTCCTTTATCATTTCCATGCATTATTGAATTATTTTGTTGAAGTTTTGAAGCAAGGAAAGCAATCAGATTATTGACTATTACTGTCATTGATTTAGTGTTATGAACAATTTAGTTTGAAATTTACATGAAGATCTAGGCTTTCCCACTTACTATGGTGAATGTCTCTTACTGTAAGTAACTATTTTCTTCAAGGTTTGATGACTTCTTTCTTTCTTTTCTTAAAAGCAAGTTCTCCAATATTTAGTCACAGTTCACTCTAGGACCCATTTCACTCCATCAACCTATCAAAGGTCAACATAAAATACTTTAGACTCTACTAGGCTCCACATCTTGGATCTCCATTCACCTCTTCAAACCCAATCCAGTTAATCATGCTCCATGCCCATAACATGCACTCTTTATCTACCATGCGTATTCAGCCACAACCATCAACTATACTTCCCATGGTGACCCTAACTCCTCTAAGGATACCAACATCCTCCAATCATCCACTCATTAACATATCAACTCATTCTTGTATGCATTCTATCTTCTTGGATCAAAATGCCATTCTTACATTGTCCTACCAATACAGCAGCATGGGTTATTAATTCTTTTCTCAAATATTTTCCAAAAAACTCTTCAAACACATTACATATTCTAGTACCCTTTTTTGATATTTATAGCATACCTCAAGATCAACCCTAGGTGTTTTGGACCAATCCTCTCAAAACTACCACTGTCATAGAACTAGGAGGGTTAATTCGGCTACTTTTCCAAACAACGTACTAATGGTTCTTCACCCTAGACCTTGATACTTTCAAGAGAGTCCAAAAATGACCCCAAACTAAGGATTCCATAACCAAGTTGGTTCTCAAAACTTTCTAGATACAAAATCCCTAATTTTCTCCACAAAACCCCTAAAATCTAGTGCTTGGTCAATGTATGACCTCCAATCACCATACCATCAAATAAATGGATGATTTCCATTCTTATATCATCCTTTAATTTATTCCAACTCAAAAATACCCCCTCTAGTGGCTAGAACTCCTACTGTAATAACCATGCACCATGCATGCAACCCTTCAATACTATCAAACTCACTCTCCAACCTTATTCATCTGCAAAATCCTTCTTTTTTCTACATTATTCATGCTAGGAAAACATATTACAAGTGTGGATTCATCCCGAAGTTACAGTATGTACAAAAAGGGGATGGATCTTACAAATACATGGTGAAAGACAAAACCAAACTATGAACTTCTACATGATAGTCCGTATAAAATTGCAAAATAGAGTTTTAAGGTGTTTTAAATTGCTCTAAAATGTTATAAAAATCATCATGCAACCATACCCAAGCTTGAGGATTGATATCACATCACACAAGTCTTCAAATTTGCAAGAAATTAATCTTTCATTGCTTCAAAACAGTACAGTCTATACATTGAGATATCTGAAACTTCACCTCCTCTAACCTATCTTTCTCTCTTGCCTTCTAAGGATTACATAGACATTAATAACTTATATAACTAATCCCAAATGATTGGGATTCCCAAACATGCAAGATAGTCTATTTTTAGACTTTTCCCTCTATGAGGAATCTAACCGTTACATTTCAAGTCTTTAAACACTCAAACTTGTCTTATTGACTCCGTATGAACTAGGCCTTCAAATTTATCCATGAAGGACCTTGACATAACATTAAATTCACTTAATATAACTTAATACTTAACTTTATCCTTCTATACCTACTATGATATCTTAGGTAATCAACTCCTATTACATCCTTTTATGCCTTTATACATTAGGCTTATTACATTACATTACATCAATTACATCAAAGACATAAAATTGACTTCAACCCATTTTACATTCAAATATTGATCCTTTAGATTATTCATTCTTCATGAGCCAACTAAGTGACTCCTTTGCATGTCTTTGTCGGGGTGCCCTGCACCATACTCCCAAGAATCAAATCAAACAAGTCCCTTGGATTGGGAGATTATTTCTTTTCCTCCAGTCTCTATCCACTACTTGTTGAGGACCTACAACATGAATCTATCCTTTGTTCATTGGCTTCATATACCTATAATAAAACATCATGTGTTCATTCCAAGCATTAAATCTATCATCTTTCATATATATGTTCCCATAGATGTCTACAACTTCAACATTCACATGATCAACAATATAAGATCCCTACAATCCTGTCATAAAAGTGTTAGCAATAAAATTTATCTATCTTTCTCCTTTACCAATACATATGTTTTGTATTCCACTCCTCTCTCCATTGGTTTCAGCACTTCCTCTATCTCCTCACACACTCCTTGTGAGATCTCTATACTTGTAGACATTGCAGTCCCTAAGGTCTCTTTCTCATCATCTTCTCTTTCATCTTCATGACCCTATCTTAGAAATTCTTCCACTACACCACCCTTCCTTTTGTTAGAGTAAATAAGTGAAGACATCAACATGGTATCTTGAGCATACGACATCAGATTTTAAACTTCCTTATATTTTTGGAAATCTCTTTCTGAGATCTATCTAATTATGCAGGTTTGATTTTCTGGTTTTGCAGTTTTGATGTCTTTTTTCCATTCAAAGTTAAAACTTGTGTTTTTCACTCTCAGGGGCATATATTTTGCGTCTGAACTCCATTTTGTGCAAATGAATAGGCATTGGAAAGGCATTGTGGTGATCTTTTTATATTTACTGTCTATTTCATCAGAAAATTTACCAACTAAATGTTAATCAGCTTTGTGTTTTTTTACGCTTTTCTCAATTACTTGGATGTTCTGGCACCTACATGGGTTTTGTTTTCATGGGATGTGTTATATTAATTTGATCTAAATGCAGTAAGGTCAGATTTCTTAGTTTGTTTCATTTAAAGAGTTATCATGGGTTTTTCTACTCACCCTTCAGTTGTTATTCTAGAATGGGGTAATTATGAGTCATGGGTAAAGGGTATACTTATACATTGTAGGTGGCTTAATATTTTTCCTTATTTGTATGATCTCATACCCAAACCAGCCACTTCAGAGGGAAACTCGGCATCAAATATTATTAGAGATCACATAGTAGGACTTATAGTTTCTAGTGTTGATCATGACACTATATTGGCTATATCGAACATTGATTGTCCTCACCCACTTTGGACACATCTTTGGGAGATCTATGGAGACCCTAATCTCTCTCCATTCCTAGAGAATCCTAATTCAGATTGTCTCATACCTATTTCTTGGAGAGAGAATAGACCCTTTGATCATGATACTTTAGAGGATCTTGAGTATTTAGATACCCTTACATGTTTTGATGGATCAGAGGCTTGTCTCACAATTCCCACTCTTCAGACTGAGACTTCATCAACATCTCATGTTTCTCCTAATTTTGTGTAGTGGGGAATCATACATCTTCCAGAAATAGATACTTTGGACTCTTATGTTGCAGACATATCTTTCTTGTTTATTGAGTCTTATACTGCAGATTTGGAGGATTATTTTGAGGATATTCATCTCCTCTACCTTGACAGTTAGGTTATCAGTATTTTCCCACCATTATTCATGCATTCTACGGTTGTATTTCAGGATTCTCCACATCATTTTGGATTTGGCATCCTTTGTTTTAGTTCACACAGAGATATTCTTCAGCATCCAATCATGGCACACATCCTGAGACAGATTGGTTCATCACTCTTCACAGGGTTTCTTCAGCATTGTCCTTTGGATTCATTTCTTCCCAAGGGGAGGAATATCATTTGCCGCTTCAAGATCTCCTTTTGGATTCTACATCAAGAATGTACCATTGTGATATGAGTTTCTTCATTCTGGGGGGACTTTGGTGTCTCATCCCTCTCTCATGGGGGGGCTGATTGTACTTATGTTCTTGAGACAGTCTCTTGAGCCATTTATTTTCATATTTTTTCTATTTCTTTTTGGAGAGGGGTTTTTCCCACTCGGTTTTCTTCTTTGTCTCTATTTTATAGAGATTTCCTTGTATTGGGTACCTGATTAGGCCTTGTTGCCAGGACCCATTTCTTTCTTTCATAGCTGTGCTTGGTTAGCTTACCCCCTGCGCTTAGCTTAAGGGGGGTGTTAGAGTAATCATTAGTTTACTTATTAATTAAATCATGTTGATTTAATTAGTTAAGTTATTACTCTTTAGTGCTTAAGCTTTATCTTAGGTGCATTAATAATTAATTCTTTTATTAATTATTAATGTGAAACCTAGATTGTTTAGGCTTTAGGGTTTTGTTCACCTTTATAGGTTGAACCCTGTATTGTTTTTTCATTAACTTGGATTACAATTTAGCTCACATTTTGAGTAACTTTTGAGTTCTTCTTTTTTCCTCTTTCTGCTTCTCTCTTGTAATAGGTTATTTGTATGCAGGTGTTGTTGGCATTATGTGGATTTGTATCTCTCAAATCCAACACCTTTTCTATTCTTCAACTATGCCATCCAATTCATCCCATAGATCTTTCTTCTCGTCAATACTTGGAACACTTGTTTCTTTGCAACTCTCAGAAACTTGTACACTCACCTTATCAGTAATTCCTTGAACTCTCTTAGTGATTTCTCTCTGTAGTAGACTCATCTTTGCTATAAGCCTTTTGACAAGCCACACAACTCTCTTCTTCTTGCATATAATATAGAAATCTTCACCGTGTGGGTCTTCTTTTCCCTTTTCATGCATATCACCTTTCATGCCAGACACACTTTATTGTGTTAATGCAAACAACCATGTAAGAAGGATTCGGTCTTCTTTATTTCAATGCTACATTTTTTGGTGTTGTACCTAAACAAAATACAATCTATCAAAATTGTAACTTCATTTCATCCAAAGTAGATATGTTTCTATGTACAATCCTTCCTTCTACATAAGATTTATTTGGTTATGCTTATTGCGCTATTATAATATATTAATATATGATTAATATATATATATACATATATATATACATATATATACAT
>MU223910.1:1186920-1211542 GCA_018584345.1 Thuja plicata | reverse complement strand
TGCAGTAGATCAGATGAATGAATGGTTAAGTAGATACAAGTGCAGAAATATAATAAAAGTTTTAAGAGTTACTGATTCACCCCTCCCCTCTCAGTAACTCTGTTAGTCCTGAATATTTCCAACACTTAACATCTCTGTATCCTACTCGGCTCGGGAATGTAATTAGGCAAACTGAAAACCGGTCGGCAATGTTTCTCAACCTTGCATAGTTTTAGCTCATTCATAGTGATAGCCAACTAAAACTTCCTAAGTGAATGACTAAGTGTTGGTCACTAATCTTCAACAGAACTTAGAGATTAACAATCTCCCCCTTTGATATTAGTGGCAAAAACACACTTATCATTACTTCTGTTCATTTCATCAAAATGTTGCCTAAGTATACTAAGTACTCCCCCTAGGAATATACTCGGGATTATTCATACAAAACTTTTACATGCCTTCAAAAATTATATACAAGTGTACCTATTCTGTACTGATGTATCATACTATATCCTTTCCAACTTCCTTACCAATTTCCCCCTTATTTTTGTCACTGATTGCTGGTGGGGTTAAGTTGTACTTATCCAAAAATTGTTTTTGAAGCTGTAGGGTGGATTCAAATATAGTATCCCAGCTTGCCTTAGCAATCTTCATAACTTCCAATTTTATTTCTAGCTCGGCAGCTAGACTCACAAACTTTCTGCAGTTGATAGATTTGCATTTATTTGTGATAACTCCTTTGCAATTGAAAGTTCCTTCTGTATTAGCTCCAAGTGAGGCAATAGGCTTGTCTGAATAGTTATCAATTTAGCCCTTATTTGACCATCTTCATCCATTAGCTCGGCTATTATTCATTGTGCATTGATCAACTTAGTAAGATGTAAAGAACTAGAAGTAGTATTTTTACCCAAAGTAGTGCCAGTTGATCTCAAATATAATTGTAGCTTCTCAACAAGCTGTAGATTATCCTTTGTGAAAAATTTAATATCACATAATTTCTTGTACAAAGAATAAACATTGGTTGTAACTTTCTCTAAAGTTTCTACAAGAATAGAAAGTTCAACCTATTTTGTGGCAATCTCTTCTGAGATTTTCTCTACAACTTTGCTCTCAAATCTTCTCCTAGACCATTGTAGAAGCTTTTCATTGCTGTCTATGTCCTCATCAGTTACCTTCTGTACAATTTTGACTAGCTATTCAATAATTGGAGCTTGAGGCATTTCATTCTCTAAGTCAAAATCCTTTGCAAATATGTCTTTGATGTCATGCAACACCTACTTTTGCTTTTGTTCTATCTTCATCTCTTCCTGTTTGTTCTTCCCTTAAGTAATTCTTGAAGAGTCCCTATTTGTTCAAAAGATAATTCATTGGGATCCCGTTGTGGATTCACAATGACCTCATCTAATGTTACATCTATAATTTGAGACTTCTTCTTCAAAATTTTCTTTTTCTTCAACTCTAGAGAACTTATGCTCGGCAACATAATACCTTTCCCTTTGACAGTGTCTGTGTCCATTGCCTCTTTTAATTCTGTCAGTATTGTCTGTGGGTTCAGCATACTCCCAGTTTTAGGACCTATGGGAGTGGATGATGCAGAGTGTGGTAGATCAACAAACACTTGCACTACCTCTTCTTCTTTAGGTTTATCAATAGTATCAGTTATCACTACTCCACTATCTAAAACTATTTTCACAACCTCTAAAATAGGTGGATTCTGTGAAGATACCTCTTGTGCATTTGTTTGATGTTTCTCTTCACCTTTCTAATCATTGAAAACTTCAATTATCTCATTAGATGTTGTGGTTTTTCCTTCTTCAGTATTAGTTGCCTTAATAGGTGAATCAGTTTATTTACCACTCGGCATATGTTGTTCCTCAGCATTCAAATTGCTTGGATCATCAACTATAAAATCTATAGGACTATCTGCAGTCAGATCAACAGAATTAGTTGAGTCTAATGCACCTTTGGTCTTATCTTGTTCTATGTAAATTTGATCTTGATTTATCTGTGGCTCAAGGGTAGTCTTCACTTCAACTTCTTTTGTCTTTTGCTTGGATGTCCCCTCACCAGATTTCTTATCTTTTGGAACGACCAGTCCAAAGATTTCCTTCCAAATCCTTGTGCTCTGTTGTACTACACCTTCAATATCATTTTTTAGAATAGCATAGCCTCTGAGTTTAGGAACAAACCTATTATTGTAATCCTCAATTAATTTGGCTCTTTTTTTTGAAGTTAACTCAGGTATTACCTTGGCTAGAGTTCCTTCCCTGATCTATCCCTCTGTGGCAAGTGCAAATTCCCATTTTCTTGATAGAAAATCATATAGTTCATTTGGCACATGATTTCCTATCTCTGTAGGGGTTAACATGAAATTACTCATCATATCCAAGAGTGCTTCCTAACTTTGTGCCTATCCACATTATTCAATTTCTCATACTTAATGAACTTAAAAGTTGCTAACCCTGCTGAATTACTCAAATTGTCACATACCTCATCAATACTAGCTGGTTTCTTGAATTGTGTTCTAGGTATGTTTCTAGGTTCATCAATTTCTACCTTTTCCTCATCACTATATGTCCCCAAACTTAGTTTCCTTCTTGGTCTCTTTGCTGGTTTACTCGGCTCAGCCTTAGGAGCAACCTTAGCTTCCTTTCTAGAACTGCTTTCTACAACTTTCCTCTTTCCATATACTTTTTTTTGTACTTCTACTGGAGAAGTAATAGTAGATGCTCTATTCCTTGGACGATTAGCTATAGGAGGTGTAACCTTAGGTTTGGCTTTACTTGGCTTGGTTACTATGACAATTTATGGTCTTTAGCCCTTAGCTTTCTTAGTGACCTCTTCTGATGCACTCACTTCCTTTTTTATAGATATATCCTCACCTTGTCCAGTGGTCAGGCCTAAAGGTGCATCCTTAGGTTCTTCCTCACTACCTAAACCAACCATTTTCTTCATATTTTTCATAGTCTTCATTCTTTTCCTCTCCATAGTTCCCTCATTCAAGCTTCTAGAAATTTTAGGTTTAGCTTCATCAAAATTTCCAAATCTCTCTGTTGTATTATTAATTGCCTCAGCTAGGAGTGTAATGATGGCAACTGATGCTTCATCAATGTTAATTTCATATGGAAATGGTTCCAAGCATGTTATCCTTGGTGTCACAACCTGGATATAAGTGTTATCTGTGTCAACTAGAAAACAAATTTCTTCATAGTGCTTCTCCACTAGTGACTTAGGAATCCTATTCGTTAATCTTATTCTCTTCTTGAATTCTACAAAATATCTCCCCATAATGCTATTGAAATTAATTCCTAGTTTCTCAATACATTCACTAATCTGAACTGTAATGGGTCTATCCTTTTTCCAAACAATATTTCCCAGTGTAGGAAATGTATCCTGAATGTAGAAAAATATATAGACTAGTAAGGAACCAAACTTACATGATGAACTTTTAGCCTTTCTGATTGATGCTAGGTTCTCCGCTAATTGTGTATGTTGTAGCTTGGCAAGATCATATGTATGATTCTTCTTAACAATTTTCCATGTCTGATCAATGGTTGTACAAGGAACACTATCCAATCTGCTTGACTGATAGAACTTATGTGCTATTACTCTTACTCCAAAATCAAGTTCTAGGTATGTAATTGTAGAGATAGTCATACCTCTGTTGTTCCATATGGCTCTAGTGTTTAGTGTAATTTCTTCTTTGTTGTTATCTCTCATTGTCTATTTTCCATTCACTATAGGATATCCAGTCACTCAATGAATCATGCTTTTGGTGATCTTGACTGGTCCATTATCAAACCACATACACATATCATGAACTCAGATAAGGATAACCTTAATCCATTCATCTTTGAAACCTTGTGGAAAATCTAGGGCATGAGTTAACCCTTTGTCGGCTAAATGTTTAAATTTTGCCTTCAGAACTCTATTGACACACAATTTGCTGTAGGATTTCCTCAATTCAATATCACCTAATTCACCAATATTAACCATATAACACGATTGAACATCATGGATCATAAGTACCTTGGGTGGAATGGATGAGAGGGCTCCCATTAAATCACTCTGAATCACACTTTCAGGAACAGCTTGAAATTTGAGAGGTTCACATTCATCACTCCGTACTAATTGAATTTTCTCTTGTTCTCCCTCCATACTCTTAGCTGGTGCAGAAGAACTTGCATCCATAATCTTGAAATTAGGGTTTGAAAGATGAAGAATAGAGTACCTCAATAAGTAGCTCTTTGCACTATTCACCTTAGGATTATTGATGGCACGTTGATGAAATCTTCAATGCTAACTTTGTTAAGATCAATTATGTAAATCACTTCAATCACTCTGCAAACAGTAAAAGTTGCAAGGTAAAAATGAAGTGTCAACTATTCATCATTTATAGAATTTGAAAGGTCAAGGTAGGTAAGAAATGAATGTTCTACCCATTGAGTTAGTGCAAGCTAGCGTCCTCAGCTTTAACACAACTTGCATCGCACTTGGCTTACTAAACTTGGCCATCACAAAACTTACTTGGCCAACAAAACTCGGCACTCACTAAAGAACTCGGCCTTAGTGTCCATGATTGGTGCTCGACACCTATAGTGCAATTGGCTCAACTCGGAATTTGTCTTCAAAATATGTCCTGGTGCATCTTAAAATATGCAAATATGGACTTTGGTACATTTCATGTTAGGAACTAATGTAAGATAAGAGTTTTAGATGCAGTTCCCTACATACCTCTTTTTCTTAGTTGGAGATGATGTGATCACCTGATCCATTGGATTGGTTGACCTCAGCTTCACTAGCTTCACTGTTGCATGGTTCAGACTTCTTAACCCATGTCTTGTTCATCTGTTCTCTAATTTTCTCAACAGTAGGAGCAAGTACCCTAGTCTTACAAGCTTTCCTTGTATGACCAATTTTCAGACAACTGTGACAAACTAGGCTTCCATTTATCCAACTTTTAGACTTTCCTCTGAAATGTGTCCTTATACAGTTTTCTGGAACATGTCCATACTCACCATAGTAATGAAAACTATGCCATGTATTGTAATCCCAATTGTAAGTATTGCCTTTTCTTGGTGATTTCTCTTCTACCTTTGATGTCCATTGTTGTTTACCTTTAGATCTACAATCTTGTTCTCTATGACCATATTTGTGATAGTTATAGCAATTACCATTGAGTCTAGGTGTTTTTCTTGCCTTTGTCTTACATTCACATGCTTGATGTCCAAACTTATTATAGTTAAAGCAATAACCATTAAAGTTAGTTTTCGGATTGGACTTACCATTCTTGCTTCAGAAAATGTTTGTTGTATGACTTGGTTTCCCACAGTGGTGGAAAACAGGTTTTTTTTTTCTTGGCTTTGCATACCTTCTTTCACCTATCTTAGATGATTCTCCTTCTTCAATGGTTGTATGTTGTTCATTGTGACCTAATCTAGAAGAATCTTTAGGTCTTCTTGATGCTTCCACCAATTGTTCAAAGTAGTTCATAGCAGCATTGGGATCATTCACTCTATTATTAAGTTCTTTCTCAGATCTCAATTCATCTTTCAATTGATTGTTCTCAGATCTAAGATTAACAATCTCCAAGTCTTTCCTACTGATCTCTTGATTCACAAGTAGTAGTTGATTTTCCATGTCTACTTGATTGACTGTCATTGTTTGTACATCATGTGTTATTTCATCAAGTCTGGTAGTCATCATTCTTTTGTCTTCTTCTACCATAGCCTTTTCATCTTTGGCTTTCTTTTTTTGTTCAACAACTTCACACAATCTTATTGATTGGGCTTCTTGTTCCTTTTTCAATTTTTTGACTTCTTGACATAGTGCACTATTCTTTTCCAGTTGATATTCTATTGCTTCATCGCTCTCAGTAGAATCTCCATTCTAAAATAGATTTATGGTGTCCTCTTCCTGATAATGAGTGTCATTCATTAGTTTGGCCAAATATTTCCTTGCAGTCAAGGACTTATTTAATTATTGTCTTGCAGTCTCAAGCTATTGTAGTGCTAGCTGAATATCAATCTTTTGATTCTCAATGACTTTACCCATCTTGTAGATCTCCATCTCAAGATTTGTATTCTCAAGCTAATTATGACCTTTTTAGAGAACTGAGCTCTGATACCAATTGTTGGAAATATAATAATGGGAAAGCTAGAAACTGAGAAGGGGGGGGTGAATCAGATCTTCAAATTTAAACACTTAAAACAAACTGATCCACATTCATACATATATGAATCTAATGTAATCTTATATAGCATCCACACAATGAAATAAATAACACATAACACAAGAACTTGGTAACCCAAAAACCCAAATAGGTAAAACTGGGGTGGGGATGACACCCACAAAATTCTCCACTACTGCAGTAATAAAGTGTGCCCGTTAAGGCTACAAATGTTGATTACAAAATGCAATCTACCCTGTTAAACGTCTACCCAGTTAAGAGATAAATATCATTACAATCTACCCTATGAAAGGATTTGAACTTACAATAAAGTAAGCACTATGTTAGGAGATTAAGAAAGGTCTACTAGAACCACTCTATTAAGAAATTTTCACCTGATACAATGATTAGAATGTCTCAAGTATTGATCCTTCATTATGCACTCTAATTCTGATGATGGATCTCCTCTTTCCAGTACCTTCTATGATCTCATAATCTGATACAACTTTACTCTGTTGTTCACTGTGTTGTCACTCTGTTTGATCTCTTCTTCTTAACAAAATAACCCTCTATGCATTTCACTTCAAAATGCAGTCACCACACACTTCATCTACTCTCTCCTTACACACTTAAAATAGGGTTTAGAAGCAATCTAATATATCTGTTCAAGTCTGATAGTGAGATCTAGATCAATGATCAAGATCTAATACCCATACCTTGATGGTATTACAATTAATGTTTACAATAGATCATGCATAGGATAAAACAATTAAATGCATAACTAACTCCATAGAAGAATATTAAATGCATACATAAGTCAGCCCAAAAAGCTTATACAAGTCAGCCAAATCACTTATCCTCAAAGTTTGAATCATTCCAGATATGTATACAAAAACTATTCTTCTCAACACTTGACTTCTTTGTTACTTGACACTTAACATCTCTGTATCCTACTCAGCTCGGCAATGTAACTCAGCTCGACAATGTAACTAGGCAAACTGAAAACTACTCGGCAATGTTGCTTGGCCTTGCATAGTTTTAGCTCGGCCACAATGATAGCCAACTAAAACTGCCTAAGTGAATGACTAAGTGTTGGTCACTAATCATCAACAGAACTTAGAGATTAACAATTGAATGAAGAAAATTTCCAAAATATTTGGTGTAATTAAGTTAGATCAAGCTGGTGGAGATTTCCCCATCTGATTCACACAATCAATAGATTGGCGACTCCACAAGAGACTTATTCATAAAATATTATTGAACTTTACCTAGAAGTTATAGTATTAATTTTCTTAAAATTAAAGAAGTATTTCAAAAATCTCCAAAGCCTATGATACAAGATTTAAGACTTTTTTGAAGAGCGAACCTTGAAGAATATCAATAATTTTCCTTGTAACAGAAGTGGTGACTCTAATAAGTTAAATTTGTGTTTGAATAAAGATCTAACTTGTCAAAGGATAAGAAGAGATTCAAGACATCTAACTCTCAAATTCTCTATAGCTAAGAATCATATATTTGGAAGAAGGTCATTGGCACAAGGTCATCCTATTGAAAACATAGAGCTAGACCAAACCAGAAGTAGAACCAGAAAAAACAAGGGAGAGAAGAGAAAATAAAACAAATATAATACAATGGGGTGTGGTGAATATATGGGGGGGTTCTCTAAACCAATGTTTGGAATGCCAAGGTATTTCGCAGATGAAAATGGTATGCCTATACTAGAGAGATCAAATTAAGAAGATATGGATTTCACCCATGTAAGAAACATGAATAAGTATCAGAGGCCTTTTTACCCTCCTAGTTTTTCTATCTTCCAGCACATCAAGTAGTGAATCAGAAGGAACACATAATGAGGATGAGGAAAACCAATAATTGCAAGTAGACTACAGGCTAAAAGATCAATTAACTATCTTTACGAATACCATGGAAGAATTACAATCTATGGCCCAGAATATTGAATTGTCCTAGGACATAAAAGACATCCTTGATATACTGGTTAAACTTTCCACATCAAGACAAAATTATCAGATATCTAATCAAGGTGAAAGGATTTTTGAAGGAGCACAAAGAAGAAATGATCAGGATGCTAGGGTGAGAAATGATCCTATCCAGAAAAGAGTTCATAAAAATGCTATGTATGAAAATAATCAAAATAGAGGGACAAGACCTCAATCAGAACCTCATAATCATGTCCACTTCCAACAAGGAGGAAATTATCATACATGACACTATGACCAATCTAAATACCGATCCCACCATCAAAATTCCCAATTACACAATCCACCTTATTATCAGAACTTCAACAATTATAATGGTAAGTAATAGTATGTTCCCCAAAATCATGGACCTTATTTTTTAGCATATCCTTTTGTATTTAAAAGGGGGCCCATGAATTTTAATAAATATAAACCATTACACTTTACACAAATCCTTGGTTCTCCATGTGATATAAAAAATGAATGGAAAGATGACATCCATAAATTTGGGGAAATTATTGCTAAAAATGTTGAAGGTCACATGAGAGCTTTAAAAAATGCTATGGAAAACCATGAATACATCTATATGAAGTTTTTGTGCAATCATCAACTGATGATTCCAGAGAGTGGTACAAGAGCTTGCATGATGCTTCAATCAGTTAATGGATGGATTTCAGAAAGGATTTCCTTGAAGAGTATGGTGATCATAATGATCCTTCCTTTTCTATCCATGAATTGACCAGTATAAAGAAGGGATATAATGAATCTGTGGTTGAACCCAACAAAAGTTTTCATAAAATCTTGAATAAGATTCCTCCCTGGATAAAACCTACTGATGAAATTTATTTTGTATTTTACATGGACGCATATGATAGAAAAAAAAATTATGAAATTAAATTTAGAACTCTACATAGCTTGAAAGATACATGTAGAACTGCAGTAACCGTTGAAAATAAAACAAAAACCTCTGGTAAAGTGGGAAGAAGGGGATGAATTAAAGTTTCATAATCCAAGAGCCTCAAAGAAAAATAAAGAAGAAGGCAAGATGGATAAATTTATAAATACACTAAAAGATCTGAAAACTAAAGTTCTCAAAGGATATAGGCCTTAATTCAATAGAAATGATAGACCTCATTTCAATAGGAATGAAAGGATCAAGTTGTAGGATATGCCTTATAACACTATGTGGAAATATGGGAAGCCTAAAATTCCAAAGAAAAATATTAATAAGGAAACACCAAATCCTTTAAGTAGGAAAGGCAATCATATGGTTAGTGAGAATCCTCGGTGTCTGGCTTGCAATTTTCCTCATTCACCCCAACAATGTGTTGTGGTACAAAGTATACAAGAAGAAAATCTGGAGGATGGTGAATTTGATCCTGATCAAACTATTAACATAGTGTCAATGAAGCCATTTGGGGTTCCTGATGATTATGATTCATCAGAACAAGGGTGTGATTTTGGTGTTATAACTTCACAAAAATACAACCTACATTGTTACATGGGAAATGAATTATCGGATGATGAAGAAAATGCTCCTAAAATAATAAGGCCTACTGAGGAGGGAATTAAATCCCTCACCATTGCAGCAGTTGCTCAAGAAAGAAGTAACTATAATCTGAGGAATAGAATGGTCAATGGAGACCAAGGTAAGCCTGTTGGACTCTTTGTAAAAGAAAATGTTCCTGTAAGACTAGAAAAAGTCATATTTAGCATATTAGGTAACTACAAACCCTAAACAAGTATGCTAAACCTATATAATCTATCATGAAAGCTATTTGCTTAGGTGATTCATAAAATAAGCATGAAAACTCAAAAACCCCCTTCAAAGGAAGCTCCTGTGTCCTGCTTTCTTCTCCATAATGGGATTGATGTTTCTCTTTACACACACACTTTGCACAAAAGCCAACTTTGCTAATGAGAGTACTAGAAGATGAGTGATCTTGAGGCTTTCTCAAAATCTTGTGGTTCAACCTTGAATGAAAGAAATGCACCCATTTTATAGAAAATGATATACAATTTGGTGATATTGCACAAAGTCCTTGCATAAATGTAAATTTTGGTTGGTGAGATGCTTGGAAGCATGAAATGGGGGAGAGTTATTAAGGAGATATTGGAGGATATTGGAGATATTGAGGAAGCACCTTAATAGGGATGTGAATCCTCAATTAAGGGATATGGGAATTAGGTGAGATTAGGAGGATATTAATTTAATTAATAAATCAATATTCCTCACAAATCCAAATTAGATTTATGAAATTATAGAATCTCATAAATTGGAATTAGCTAATTAATTAATAAAAATTAATTAATTATTGAAGACTTAGGGAAATGGGGAATAAATAAAGTTTATTTATTTATTCAATTAGGACTTAGGATAAACTGTGGGTTATTCATCCAAAGTGGGAAATTAGTAGATTATAGGTCGTTGAAGGTGTAGATATTGTATTGAAATGATTTTGATAATGTTGATAAGGATTAGGTTTAATTTTGAGGGTTCTGAAATAGTTTAGGAAATTACGAGGCATCGATGAGCTTTGACAATGTGCCCGCGCAATGATGATTGGAAATGATTGAAAAATGCCAATGAACTTTGATGACATCGTAAGATTGAAATGAGGAAACATCGATGATCTTTGAAAATGTTCCTGAAATGATAATCATAAATAGTATTGACAATAATGAACAACACTATTGAATTGAAATTGATAGACTAATACCGATGATCTTTGACATTTTTATCAAATGGTTGATAGAAAGGATACGAAGCATCGATGATCTTGGACAATGCTCCTGAAATGATGACAAGATTAATTGAATTGAAATAGTGTTTGATTGATTGGTTTGAAATTAGGTTAATTAGGCATTGGTGATCTTGGACAATGCCCTAGAATGGTTGGAATGAGTCCAGAAAATTATACAAATGATTAGGAATAGAATAGGAATAATTTTAAATGATTTAGGAAGGTTTGGAATGGTTTAGGATTGAATATGATTGGTTTAGGAAGGTTTGGAAATGATTTGGAAAATGATCAATTTGATAGAGAAAGTAGAATTGTTAGTAAATAATTGAACAATTTTGCAATGTTCAATCATCGACGAAAGACACAATGTCACCATACAATAAATATCATATGCGCCACATAGAGGAATAATTAGGTCACAATACAATATTTTTATTGTAATGCTAAAAAAGTTAAAACATGTAGACCAATAGGCTCGAACCATTTTTAGGTGTCTAAATTTTTCCCCTCTTTGATACAATGCGATTATGAGTGTTGTGTCAAAGAATCCTGAAGAAAATAACATTAAAACATGCCCCAGTGATAATGGGATAGATATGTGCCCCCTTGAGAAATCGTCTGAAAAATGTAAGTCATAGGTCAATTTGTTGACAATTCCAAGATAGATCCATAGCAACAATCAGATAAAAAATCAGAGCTCAAACGCAAAAGATATGAGGTTTAGAGTGTCAAAATAATCACAACCAATACAAAATTCAAGGGTTGCACGCCCATCTAGGAAACCAAGATGCTATAAAAGGGCTTGGAAGGGGTTTTGGAGCTCATTTTCACTCTCTCATTTGGAAGAATTGAGCTCTGGAGCAACGAAGATGGATCGAGTGCTAGCAGAGATTCAACATGGGGAACAAATTCCTAGCCTCCAACGGTCGGCCAATGTGGGACCCAAGGTGAGTACATCTGGTCCTTAGTGGTTTCTTGCTTTGCACGCATTTCTAGGTGGTTTTGGGGGTCAAAACAAGGTCAAATAGGGCTTGCAAGGGCTCACACATGCCACCTATGCAGGTCATGTGCCCACCTACATAGGTCACATGCCCACTTGTGTAGGTAGCGTAGGTAGGATGACCACCTATGCAGCCAGTGCAGGTGGGAGGCCATTCTATGTAGGTGGTAAGATAACCTACACAGGTGGTTAGAAGGGCCTCAAAATAGGGTCTGGGGGTTCCTAAACCACCCTAAACTTCCCAAAGTAGTCAAAACCCTAAGACAAGGTCAAAATTAAGTTAAACTAGGTCAAAATAGGTCCTAGGTTGGTCAACAAGAAACAAAAAGTACAAAAAGTTGACCAAAGTCGCATGGTGATCGCAGGAGGAGCTACCAGTTCCACAGACATGAGAGAGTAGACCAGCATGCCTAGATATATGCCATAGGTTGAGCGGACATGAAATGCATATTCTCATCTTGTAAGGATTATAATATATTACGTATATGCTTAAGATTAGGGAAAAATGGGGGTTAATCATAGTGTTAGCCGAGCGATGGCACTCGGAGACCAGTTCCTTCCACCTGCCGATAGGGGAGGCAATAGTGACAATGGAGGATGTATGGTGCATCCTAAGGATTTTGATGCATGGTGAGCTGGCCGAGTACAATCCTACTATAGGGAGGTCAGCATTGCACTGGCTATTTGAGAGAGATGATAAGGATCTAGACATCCATGATTATGAGATAGATGGGGGACGGTCGCGAGGTAGCATGATTATTTGATCATTGTTATCTATGGATTTATTGCATGCCTCTTGGTTCTTGATAGACAAGGTCATGGGTTCCCCATTGGCTGGGGGAGAGTGCTCGAGCAGATGATTATGGAGGGCATAGTGTTCACATGGGGGCCATACATGCTTGTGATGACCTACTACCAGCTCCATCAGTTGGCATATCAAGGAGGATTATCGATCAGCAGTGGGATCACATTGCATCAAGTGTGGGAATATGAGCACATAGCTGTGTTCCAGCCCATCGCTGAGAGAGTGGTTTTTCCAGAGATGTATTTTTACTACTATCGAGGGGTGCTTGCACAGGGTCCATTGGGATACACATTACACTTTTCACATGAGATAGATCTATTGAGAGACTTCACATGGCGTCCATAAAGAGATTTCCCTGGATGGAATGATGACGCAGATCACCTTCCTTACTACAGATAGGAGAGATATGTCATTAGGAGGTTTGTTATCGGTCATACAATGGTTGAGGTGTAGCTCCCAAAGTGAGTTCGGCTATAGTTTGGAGAGGTACAGGGGGTACCAACAGGTACAACATTGTTTTCTAGATCAAGGGCTGAGGCTAGGACATGGGGTGCAGCAGTCAGGCCTCTGGTGGCTTATGTAGAGTTTGCGTAGTTACAGCCCAGACCATGAGGAGAAGATGCAGATGTGGCATACGTAGGGACCATAGATGAGTATGATAGGTGGTTTTCTATGCATAGTTTGATTCCTTTGATAGATCCAGATGTGGCGATACTGAGAGTATGGGTGCCCAGAGATGAGAGCATCAAGGAGGAGGATGAGGATGGGGGGGATGAGGAGGAGGATTTAGATGAGGATGACAATGATTATGAGGATGATGATGATGGTGAAGAGGAGGATGAGGATGAGGAGCATGATGATGATGATGATAGGGATCTCGGTGATATGCCAATGCAGATGGATGAGGACAAGGATGAGCCACCATAGGGTCCTGATGACAGGTTGGAGGATCAGATATAGCACATCTTAAAGCTTATGAGCTAGATAGATAGATCGATAGTGGAGAGAGATACAGATAGAGCTACATGGGCTACAGATTGATCAACGCTGATAGCAAAGATGGATAGGTTGACAGTAGAGAGGGATGCAGGTATTGTCAAAGCACAAAGTGCATAGGAAGAGGCACACCAGTTTATTAGTTCCATCAGAGATGCAGGTGTGCATGATATTGCAGGGATGCTAGGGGATTCCTAGGAGGAGAAGAGGTACTGGTGAGTGATGTATGAGAGAGATGTTCCACGGGATCAGTGGGCACTGAGTTATAGAGCATCATCTAGCAGGTCACATTCCTATAGGACATAGAGCAGCAGGGGAGTGTTGGGACTGATGGGGCCACCTAGATCAGGGCAGATAGGGCATCACACAGGGGGAGCCTCATCTTCCAAACTGGACAAGGATCAGGAGGACCGAGAGAGAAAGGGTTGATAGGAGGTCTCTCTAGAAGAGGGACAATTTTGATAGACATGTGATATGTTATGATCCCGCGGGCCTTAGTGTATAGAGACACCTTGATTTTTGTACTCTGATACTTTTTTTGGGACATTGATATATGATATGCAGCTACTTTATGATGCACAGGATGGATGTTTATGTATATGCTTTACTTTCTTGATATATGATGATGCTTATGTATTGCAATGTATTGCCTTTGTTATGAAATAATATTTGGTATGGATGTAATAATTGTTCTTGTCTTTTGTCATTGGAAATATATGAATGCAAAATGCAAATGTATGTTTGAAATTTTTCTCATGTATAAATGAATGAATGAAAAAATGCACATGTTTTTGTTTTTTTTTAAGTTTATGAATGCATGTATGTAGGATGCACTTGTTTTTGATGTACCTGAGTACTAGACCAAGGCGACTCTGAGGACTAACTGAAGAAATGTTAGTAGAAAGCAGAAATTACATGAAGAAATGTTAGTAGAAAAATGTTGGCTTTCAAAGTACAAATTGTGTTAAGAGCTTATTTTGATATTGAAAAAGCGGATGTGATGCATCATGGCACAAAATCTAGAGCACAAACGTCATCCTTTTTGCATAAACAAACATGATGCAGCTAGAGGATGATCTTCTCTATCCTGAAAGCATGTAGCAAACATGCCCAAATTTTTATGAGATCATCAAACAGGCAGAAAAAAGTAAAGCGAAAGCAATTGGTCATGAACCATCCCGACTACTCTCATAATTTTAGATAATATCATCAAGTAGCATAGGAACGTGATCAAAAAATAAAAAATAGTCATGAAAACAATGTGAGCCAACAACCATTATGATCTTTTGTTACTTGCATTAAATGTTCATTGATTGGTAGCTTAGATTTAAGAATTGATTGATTTAAGAATTGATTGATAGCTTGGATAGATTGATAAATAACAAAGGTTGAAACATTGAACAGGTCCAATCATATTAAATGTTGAGTCACAATGATTCAGATCGTATGTGATTTTGTTAAGCACAGATTGATGATTTTGCCACTGATGTCGGCAAACGTGATGTTTGATTCGCAAAAAGAAGACAAGTATGTACAAATTTATTGTAGATTTTTGAAGATATTTTGTAATTTTTAGGATTTTTGATATGTTTGGATTTTTTTTTGGTCTTTTTTTAGGATCATATTTGAATTTTTAGCAATTTTTTCAGGACATTATGTAAGTTTTAGTAATTTTTTCAAGACATTATTTGATTTTTTTGGAATTTTTGGTTATTTGGATTTTTAGGATTTTTTCAGGTCATTAAGATATTTACAATGTGTTATCTCTATAATCGGATAGTCTAGGAATTTCATGGGTAAACCACGGTCAAGGTCTTTCCCACAGTTCGAATTCAAATTCAAAGACGCTCAGTGCCAGGAATCTACCCCTAGACAACAAAGAGGCTATGTATAGAGGCCAAAAAAATAGATAGGTTGGGTATACCAAGGGGAAGACAAAGAAGATCAACTAGTTACAGGATATAAAGGGGCACTAGGGTCAATACAAACTAAAAGATGTGATTAGGAAAGGATATCAAGATACCAGGTGGAACCATGATAGATAATGCAGCAAAAACTTACTACGCGTGGCGCCTGTTTTCCAGGTTTTCACTATTGGACGGGATTTTTCTCTTGATTTCTATTTTTGCATGCCAAGATGGTTGTTTGCCAGGTTTTCATCAAGGCAACTTTTTTTCCTTTTTTTTTATTTTTTTTCTTTTTTATCTTTTTTGATATTTTCTTAGAATTTTTTGCAATTTTTTTATACTTTTTTTAGGAACTTTTTATAACTTTTTGTACTTTTTTTAGAAATCATGCATAATACTTACAAAGGTGCATGTTGTTCAGTGCCTCTGGCAATGGTTCTCCCTCCAGTGTTGCAAGCTGATATACTCCAGACCCATATGATGTTGTGACTATGTATGGGTCATCCCAATTTGGTTCAAATTTTCCAGCCTTCTCTCTATGTGGCTGGGTTTTGTAATTCATCTTTAGAACCAAGTCTCCGATCTCAAAATGGTGAGCTCAGACTTTCTTGTTATAACTCTTTTTTAGACGGTTCTGATAGGCTTACAAGTGTACCAAGGTAGTTTTTCACCGCTCATCAAGCATTTCAAGCTCATGCAATCTGGAAACTCTATACTACTCATCATCAACAATGGCTTGTAAGGATACTCTCAATGAAGGAATTTTGACCTCGAGGGGTAATATGGCCTCAACGCCATAGAAAAGAGAGTGTGGAGTAGCACTAGTGGGGGTGCGAATGCTAGTCCTATAGGCCCACAAAGCTGGGTTGAGTTGTAAGTGCCAATTGCGGCCAGCATCATTGACATTCATTTGCAAGATCTTAATGATTGTCTTGTTAGATGCCTCTACTTGGTCGTTGCCTTGCAGGTAGTAGATGATAGAAAATCTATGACGGGTTTTGAATTTCTCACAAAGCTAGATAACATCCTTGTTCTGGAATGGGCTACCATGGCTAGTAATAATGGCCAAAGGAACTCCATAACGGCAAATGATATAATTCAGGATGAACTTAGAAATTTGCTTGTCGGTAATGTATGTCATGGGGATAGCTTCCACGATAGCTTCCACCCATTTGGTGAAGTAATCAGTGGCTGTGATGATGTACTTGTGGCCATCAGAAGATAGGGGTGTGATCTTTGCTACAAGGTCAAATTCCCATTGAGAGAAGGTCCATGGAGAAACCATGGGCTGTAGATCCTGTGTTAGAGCATGAATCAAATTACCATGAATCTGGCACTTGTAACATTTCTTAGAAAATTTATCAGCATCTTACTCCATGGTAGGCCTGTATTATCCTGCTAAAATCAACTTCTTGGGCAAGACTCAAACCATTGAAATGTCCACCACAAATACCATCATGGACCTCATGTAAGGTAGTGTCAGCCTCTCGTGAATCGAGGCATCTAAGGAGGGTTTGGTCATAGGCTCTCCTATAAAGGCTATCACCAATGATGACATAACAGGAGGCTTGATAGACAAGAGCTCGACACTTTTTCTGGGATAAGGCATGGGATAATATCTGGGCATGTAGGTAATTGTAGGCATCTTGATACCAAGGGGAATCAGGACCAACAATGTCACACACGAGCTCGGATTGTAGAATGTTGAATGTCGGAAGTAATAGCTACTTAATGAGAAATTCACATCTCTCTTCATTATTTAGAATGTCGATCATAGGTGAAATAGTGTCCATAGCATCTACTTGTTTGTTGTGTACCCATGGAAGTTGGCAGAAACTAATTGTGACAAATTGCTCCTTGAGAAAGTCGGTCAACTGTTTGTAAGGTACTAGTTTTTCATCCTTAGTTTCATAGTCATCAGTGACCTGGTGGATGACCAATTGAGAATCACCATACACCTTGAGGTGCTATATTTTCTATTGAATAGAAATTTTAAGTCTGGTGACCAGTGCTTCATATTCAGCGATATTGTTGGTACATGCAAATGTGATTCAGTAAGATTTTGGAATGACATCGCCTTGCGGGGTGACAAACATGATGCCTGCCCCCGATCCATGCCTAGTATGTGAGCCATCAAAGTAGATTTGCCACTCATTGGATTTAGTGAAGGCAAAAATGGACTCATCTGGGAATTCTGAAAGCAACGGGTGATCATCAGGAATTGGTGCCTCTACGAGCTGATCCACTATTACTTGGCCTTTTATTGCTTTTCTGTTCACATACTCTATGTCAAACTCACTCAGTATCATGACCCATTTGGCTAGGTGACCCGTGAGAGCTTCTTTGCCTAAGAGATACTTTAATGGATCAATCTGGGATACGAGCATGGTTTTCTGGTGTAGCATGTAATGTCTTAACTTCTGTGTGGCAAAAACCACAGCAAGACAAGCTTGTTCAATGAGTGAGTAGTTTAATTCATATCCAACCAAAGTTTTTCTGATGTAATAAATATCTCTTTCTCATCCTTGTTCATCATTTTGTGCTAGAAGAGCACCCAATGTAGTTTATATGGCAAAAATGTACAAGATAAATGGCTTCCCTGGAATGGAGGCATCAAGATTGGTGGATGCAATAGATAATCTTTCAGTTGTTGGAACGAGTGCTCACATTTGTCATTCCAATATAAATTCACACCCTGATGTAGTAGATTTTGAAATGACTGGCATTTATCTACTAGTTGTGCAATAAATCGATAGATAGACTGTAATTTTCCTTGTAGACTTCTCAGCTTCCTTAGAGTATTTGGAGGAGGCATTTCTAAAATGGCTTGCACCTTTGCAGGATCCACCTTGATACCTCGATGAGAGATGATATTGCCTAGGATTTTTCCAAAAACACACTTTTTGGGATTCAAGCAGAGCTTGTACCCTTCCATTCTTTCAAAGATTTTGGCTAGAATACTCAATTGATCTTTCCTAGTTGTAGATTTGCAGAGGACGTCGTCGACATAGTCTTCCATTAAGATGTGCATGAAGTCATGGAAGATTGTGGTCATTGCCCGTTGATAGGTTTCTCTGTCATTTTTGAGGCCGAAGGGCATGACATTCCAGCAATAGGTTCCCAAAGGATAGGTGAAAGTTGTCTTGGCTTGATCCTCGAGAGCAATTTGAATCTGGTTGTAGCCAAATAAGCCATCCTTCCGTGACAGCATCTCGTAACCTGCAGTCATGTCAACAATCATGTCGATGTTGGGAAAAGGAAAATCATCTTTAGGGAAATGCCTTATTTAAATCCTGAAAATCAGCGCATATTTGTATGCCCCCAGTGTGCTCGCTAACAAGAACCAGATTGGAAATCTAGTCTGCGCAATCAATAGGTCTGATAAATCCTACATCCAATAACTTCTTCAATTATTCTTTTACCAGTAGAGTTATTTGGGGATGCATTTTTCTTAGCTTCTATTTTACTGGCTTCACACCTGGCTTCAGAGTGAGGTGGTGAAGAACTAACTCAGGATCCAGGCCAAACATGTCAACATATGACTAGGAAAAATGATCTGGTGCTCAAGGAAGAATCTGACAAACTCATCCTTCTCTTTTGGTGAGAGTGATGCTGCAAAATGTATGATCTTGGGGTTGTTTGGTGTTCCCAAGTTAATCTCCTTGGTCATTTCAATGAGAAATGCCAACTTCTCCTTTGGAGGGGGTATGTCTAGTCTTCCATCTTTGAGTGCCTCAGAGAGGTTTTCACCCTCAAATACATCCTTTGTTTTTACTTTTGCATGGTCAACTAGCGCCTTTCAGTTTTCACCAGAGGACCTATTATTTTTATTTTTTTCTTTTTTAATTTTATCATTTTCAATTTTGTGACTAGAAGACAGAGTTGACTCCCCTAGATATGTTGTAGCAACAAGGTCAATGGAGAATCCTCTTTTTGGATCACCAGATGATATGCCCTCTCGAAGCTCAAAGAATTCTGCTATTGCTTCATCATTTTCAAAGCAATCCAAGCTTGGTGGTCCTTGCTCATCCTAATTAATAAGCTCAGGGTAGACTAGGGGGATGTCATCATTAGTGGTGTAGATGTTTTTGAGGCCAGAGGTAAAGGAAAAGATGTAAATATCAGTGTCTTCAGATTCATAAACTTCATGCACTGAAGGTTTGGGAATGGGATCCTAGAAGATTCTAGACCATGGATCATGATTGGTTACTGGTGGAGGGGGAATTGTGTTAACATGTTTTTCTATCATAGGTAGGTCTGTAGGGTCAAGGAAGAAATGGTCAAGCTCATAAGAACTGGAGGAATGGGATGTCCATTCCCATTCATTTGAGTTAGTAGTTTATTCACAAGGGGGATCCTCAGATACCTTTTCATTGTTCAAAACCTCTACATTTTCACATGAGGCCATTTTGGAATTTGAAGAGCCAATTCATAATGGTTTGAATCCAATGGCCAAAAGAAGGGGTTGGCCCTTTGCAATAATTGGTTCAACAATTTCTTGTTTGTGTACTCCAAGACAACTATGACCATCATAACCTTTTTTCTACATGAGTGTGAACCTGGGCCCATATCTTTCAATGGGTATCTTAGTGGGCTCATGTTCTTGTTCCTGTTGATCTTGGAAAATCCAACTAGATGCATTGTCATATACATTCTCTTTGTGCAAACCTCCCCACAGAGTGAACATAGGTGAGGGCATAACCTTCATGGTAGTTCTGGGTGGTTGTGCTTGCAATAACTTTGGTTTTCCATAAGATTTCGGGGAGAGAGGAAGCTTCCCAATATGAAAAGCTTGTGCCATGTATACTCTCCACACCCTTTATCTTCAATCTTCAGCTTTCCTTTGATCATTTTTCCAAGGGTGGCCGCATCATATTTGGAGGAATTGGATGAAGTGGCTTCGCTATTGGTAGGCACCTATTATATGGGACCTTCTCTTAGATTGGCACAAAATTGGAAAGGGTCAGGATCACCTGGGACGGTGATCTCAACTCCCTCATGAAAGAACTTTAGATATTGATGGTATGTAGAGGGAACCGCCTTCATGGCATAGATCCATGGGCATCCTAAGATCATGTTATAGGGAAAGTCTAGATCCAGGACTTGCAGCAATGTGTTTTCAGTAACCAGACCAATTTTGATGGGTAGTATGATGACTCCCTTGGAGGGACATTTAGTGTCATCATAGGCCTTTATTGTGATTCTCCTGGAAGGATCAATGTCACTCTCATTGTAACCAAGATCAAGAATGACCTTCAAAGTGCAGATGTTAAGCCCTACTCCACCGTCTATCATGACTCGCCAGACCATGGAATTATGGATAAAGACTTCTAGATTGAGAGGTTTATTATGGCCAAGCCAGTCATGTGGAACATCATCTTTGGAAAATGTGACATGCTGGGACGTAGAGAAGTGCCCCATCATGGCCTGAAATTGGTTAGTGTCAATGTCGGTTGAAATAGTGGACCCTTTCAAATATTTGTCAAGGACTTCCTTGTGCTGAGGGGATGTGCACAGAAAATCAAGGATTGATATCAAGGCAGGGGTATTACCCAATTGGTCAACAAGGTATTAATCTAAAGGTACCTTGGGTTTGGATGGTATGCCAGGCATAGTAATCTTGGTACAACGGGTAGTGACTGCGCATTGAGGGTTACTATCTTTATTATCCCAGAAGGTTAGAGTGGACACATGTGAATCGGCCTCAGAGAAATCATTGATGGTATAGTCATGGCCGGTCTGAGTATAATTGAAATTGTTCTTGGAATTTGAATTCGACGTAGAGGCATTCCCCTTTTCATGATCAACCAAGGGGTTTGTGAAATTAGTGTGGTCAGTGTTGGATGATCCCACCATGGGTTCAACTTCAATCACACCTTGACCAATAAGGTCTTGGACCTTATGTTTTAGTTGGTAGAAGGAATTGGTTTTGTGTCCCTTTGTCCGATGATAATCACAATATTTGTTGTCGTCCCACCAAGGGGGATTCACTATTGGAGGGTCGCGGATTTTGATTAATTGAATGTAATTTTTTTGCAATAACTATTGCAGGACCGAATGGAGTGGTTCACCCAATGGCATGAACTATTGTTGTGGTCCATCTCTATTCCTTGACGGTCGATGTTGTTGATTATCATTCATTTGTGCTTGAGGTTGTGTTGGAGCTGGTATTGGAGGGGGTGCTTGAGTTGTTGTCTACATATTGGTAGCAATGGGTCCTTTGAGATTCACTTTCTGTTGTGTCACATTAATTGTCTTTGCATCAACAACGCTGTCATTTGTGACATTTTTATTCTGTGACCAAAATTTTGGCTTGTCACTAGAAGTGCTCACACTCTGATTGTCCTTGTTGATTTTTAATACTCCTTTTTCAATAAGAGCATCTTCAATGTTGATTCCCTTTTTCATGAGATTTTGGATTGTACTTGGTCATTTGATCTTGAGGTCATACATCATCTCGGGTACTAGATTTTGGATAAATAATCAAATTTGTTGTTCTTCTGGCACATCAAAAGAACATTGACTCAAAAAATTCCTCCATTACAATAGGAAGGTCATAAAGGATTCTCCAACCTTTTGTTTGGTTGTGCATAAGTCAATCATCATAACCTCACTTTATATGTTGAACGAAAAATGAGAGATGAATTTGTCAGCTAGTTCTTTCCAAGATCTGATATTGCCAAGTAATTTAGAGTACCACTCCATTTCTTGACCCCCAAGGCTTCGAGGGAAGAGTCACATGAGATACGTGTCATCATGATTAATCTGGATGCAAGATGTATAAAATTCCCAAATGTGATCGATTGGATTGCTTTTCCCTTTGTATTTCTTAAAGTTGGGTACATCAAAATTCTTAGAAAAGGAGGCATGTAAATGCTTGGATCGAACGGATTAGGACATAGGTCTTGTTCCATGTAGAGTGTCTTTGTGTCCTTGAATTTCATATTTTTTAGTTGCTTCTGCAAGCATTGGATTTGTTGGAGCATTTCTTCATTCTTCAAAGACTTCATAGCTTTTTTACGTGTATTAGTACGATGTGTCCTCCTAGAAGCCCTTGAATGTCGACTATATTCTGAGTCTTAATCTGATTCTGACGATTCAGGTGAGATGTCATGGACTAATGCCATATGTTGTCTAGCATATTGGTGAGGATCTTCCACATTTTGTTGATTTATTGGTGGAAGATTGTATTTCTGACCTTGTGTCGCATAATACAGTTGGGAAACTTGTTGTTGATATTATGGTGCATACTATTATTGTTGAGTTTGTACCACATATTGTTGTTGTTGAGAGACATTTTTTTGTTGTGCAACATACAGTTGTCATTGTTGAACATATGGTTGTTGAACATGTTGTTGTTTTTGTTGTTGTTGTTGAACATGTTGTTGTCTTTGTTGTTGAGCATACTACTATTGTAAAGCACATTGTTGTTGTTGTATATACTATTGTTTTAAAGCATGTTTCTATTGTTACACATACTATTGTTGTAGAGCATGTTGTTGCTATTGTACATATTGTTGGGTATGTTATTGTTGTCGCAGGTACACTTGTTGCACCTTTGGAACTTGTACAGTTTGGGTGACAGGATGGGGTTATTGACCCACCTGCATTGTTGGTTGTTTCATGTTGTGACCTTGTTGAAATCCATGTGGTCCAAGTATGTCATCAAGATTTGCAGTCTTACATTTTGGTGGTTTCTTTTGAGACATCATGTTAACTTGGGCTACAAATTGAGGTTGCACTGGTTATGCTTCATTCACAAGTGGTGCTCGTTGAGCCACTTGGGCTTGTTGCACTTGCTCTGTGACATGTGCTTGTTGGGTCACCGTAGGTGGAATTGGTGCAATATCCACGAGACTCTTCTTCTTTTGTTCTTGCAATTGATTGGTTACAGTTGTAGTAGTTTATTTAGATGCATCAAATGTGGGTACCCTTGGTGGTTCATTAAATGGTCCTTTTAGACATTTTTGCATTTGAAGTGCTTCCTAGGAATGTTGTATGTGCTACCAAAGGAGGACCACTTGGTCGTGTTTCTTCAAAAGGGGGTACATCTGGCATGCCCCAAGGAAATGTGAATGTCTCATTTGATCCTTTTGGTAAGCGATTCTTTAAGTTAATCCTCCATGTTCATTTAGGACCCTTTTTAGGGATTTGTGTAGCATCCGCCGTCTCGAGATGAGGAAGTTCTATTTCTTCAAATAAAGGATTATCCAATGATATATACTTTTCCCTTAGAGGTATATCGACAGTTAAATCATTTCACTATCATTTTTGTGTTAGCTCCATCACTGACTCATCGAAGGGTTGTTATCACTTTTCTCTATCTCGCAACACTAAGGCTTGGTTCTCTTCCAAAGTAGATGATGGGGGAGTTTAATATTCCAAAATTAGTTGAGGATTTTTCTTCCGAATCTCTTTGATATACCATCGCAGATCTCGAGTCATAAGTTATGTTAATGTCTGCTCAATTTTCTTGGTCTTAATGGCCTCATCAATTTCCTCTTTAGGTAAATATTTGAATGAAGCAAATGTCCCATGTGAGTCACCAGAATCTGAAGAGGGGCTTCAGGCATTGCCTTGATCTTGATTGTCTAGTGGTGGTGGTGAAGGTTGATAAGATCCAAAGTCCATGTTTGGCATAGGTTGTTGTTGCAAGTAATTAGGTTGGACCAGGGATAACTTTAAGAAACCCCTCCCTCCCAAAAAGTATAAAATTGTGGCGAATCACATTTTTTTTTGAGGGAAAATTTTTAATATTGATGGCGAATTGTGGTTCAAATTATAGATATTTGGTGGCGAATTTTTTAATTTCGTATACAATTTTTATAAAAAAATGGCGAAAACAAATGATTTTAATAGGAAAATTATTAATATAATTAGCGAAGCTGAAAAATTTTACTGATAAATTATGGCGAAATCATTTTCTAAATATTGTAATTAATTATTTGTCATGGCGAATGTATTTAAAAAATACATATAAACTTGGCGATTTAAGGGAATAGTTGTATAGTTGGTATGGCGATTTAATAGTTGGAAATAAATATTA
>MU223910.1:1149725-1162199 GCA_018584345.1 Thuja plicata | reverse complement strand
GGTCTGCTTCTATTCACCAAGTAGAACCTGCATTTCATAAAAGAGTAGGATAGAATTAGTTTAGATGTTAAAATCAGGTGATGATCTATGATCAACATTCTACTGAGGATTGTAGATTATCTTCATCATATCCTTGCTTGAATTGTTTTTTTCTTCAAGAAATTTGGTTAAAACTCATAAAGAATAAACCTGGTGATCAGCATAAAAAAAAATTCATCGAACATCATACACAATCAGGGAGCTGTACCTGTCAATTCAGAGGGCAGTGATAGAAGACATACACTGACCCATTTGTTGGTGGACATCCTTTTATTCTCTTACCTTGGGTGCTAAAAGAGTCAAAGATTACAAATCTAACGAGAGGACAAACTGTTAACCAACAATACTCTCACATAGAACGCTACTCAACAAGATTTTGCTTCATGAAATTCACACGCTGAAGCATACTGATAGATCACTTCTGAGATGTTTCAAAGATTTTCTTGATATCAATCTCTACTGAAGAATGTAATTATGACACTTTTCTACTTGACTGCAAATTCTCCTTTGATTATCCAGCCACTTACTTTGATTGTTAAGTAATTTTTCAACTAATTTTTGAAACGACGTGTCCGTGCTTGGGCTTTGTTTCAAACTCAAATTACTTTCCTTAACAAATAACAATTATCAATCTCCTTTCTTTGCTGATGAGAATAACTGTAGTCCATTAACAATATAACTGCTAGGGCTTCTATGATCTCCAATCATTTATTCTGATAGCAAGTGAGGACTTGGTGATTTCAAAGTAGATTTCCGCCATTAATACTTGTTGTGTGGACACAGAAAGCAACTGTAACTTCCATTCTTGTTCCTGATAACAATTTAGATCATGTTCTCTTGCATACTTCATCACAATGTCACCAAACAATTGTAATCCAAGGCGCATACTCGAAGGTGAGTATACCAGCCACGTAGGGGTTCAGAGCTAGAATAGCTCCCCCTAAGACCATGAGGGTCAACTATTCAGAAGTAGAAGGTGCGTCCAATGAGGATGCATCTGCTACCTTGTTCTCTTCCTTTTCCTTCTTTACTTCGACCCATATTTTATCTGATTTAGCTTTAGCTTCCACAAACTTAACTTCTCCTGATTCTTCAAACAAAGACTTCTTAGGATTCTCTTGTCCTTTTGTTCTTGATTTGCAAGACCTTGAGATGTGTCCAACCTTTCCACATGAATGAAAAATGATAGGAGGTATGATATTCTTTGGTGTATTGGTGTGATTTACCAATCTGCACTATCTAGCTGAATGACCATTGTGATTATATATCTGACATGTAATGTTCTGAGTACTTCTAACATTTTGCTGAGGATAATTTCTTTGTCTTTGCTAATTCTGATTTCTTTGATTATTCTGATTCTTGTTCTTCTGACTTGTTTTGCAATTCATAGCTCTATGACCAAAATTATTGCATGAATAACAGTAACCATTGAAGGGTCTTACCTCTTTACAATTCCTTGCAATATGTCCATGCTTTTTACAGGCATAACAAGTTCTTTCAACTAGCTTGCATTCATCCTTAGGTGGTTTGATATTGTCTTTAGTCTGATTTCCAATCTCCTTAGTATATGTGATGTCCTTTGGTTCATTCATTCTTTCTTGCATGGCATCAATCTGAATTTGTGCTTCATTGTATCCTATACCGCTGGTATCTCCTTTAACCTTTTAAGAATACAACTGTGATTCTATCAGATCCTTGCTTGTGTGTAACTTGTCAATATGATTCTTTGCTGCAATCAATTCAGATTTCATCTTATCTTTGTTGTTTCTTAACTCCAAGATTTCCATGTTTTCTTTTCTCAGTTCTTCATCTAACTTCTTGTTTGCTTTGACTTGATCATCATAGGCATCTTGATTGTTACATATCTTTTCATCTAATTCTTCAATCTGATCCTTCAGAGATGAATTTTCTTCATTCAACTTTTTGACTACTTTCCCCAAATCATTTGAAGGACAATTTCTTAATTCTTTTTTCAATTTCTTGATAAGTATTTGCATGCCTTGAACTTTTAGTTTTAGATCTTCATTTTCTTTTTCACATGTGTCAAGTATTTCAAGGGCTGCTTCAAGATTCTTTTTTACGTGTTTCATTTCTTCCTTCTCCATGATCTCCTCAAGTGGCTAAACTTATTTTCTGAGGACCAGAGCTCTGATACCAATTGTTAGGATTAGGATCACTGAGAGCGGGGGGGTGAATTAGTGATCTATCAATTAATACTTTTTCCTATTATCTAAATCTTTACTTGAATGCTTATGTACTGAACTTGAATATCAATACAAGTAAGATAAATATACACAACACATAACACCATATATGATTACGGGGAAACCCAATGTAGGTGAAAACCCCAGTGGGAATTAGTACCCAAAAATAATCTGTACTAGTGTCTTATGATCCTTGTTAGAAGATCCTTAACCCTGTTAGGAGTTGTCTTTACAATACATGAAGTACAGTGACCTTGTTAAGGGTTAGACCCTATTAGAAGTCTTTTACAATAACCCTGTTAGGGGTGGTGGACTCACTGTCCAAGAGCACACTACTCAAGTGGTGAAGGCTACAACCTTTTGGATCTTCGATACACACTGTATCTTCAAGGTGAACTGCTAATGTGATACTGCTTGTCTGATCAGTTCCTTTTGTGCGTTGATGCTTTAACCTCTTGTAAAGAACTACAAAAATCTTATATTTACTCTGAAAGCTTCTACTTCAATATCTATATCATCAACATATGATAGATATATCTTTGCTACTTTTACACTCTGCTCTGCTTTTCTTATCTCTGGCTTCCACAACTTTTCCCATCACAAATGACCTTCTATAAGTACTTCCTCAAAGGACATGAAAATGTTGGCTTTAGGAAACCTTTTAAAATCTAGCTTGATCACTTACATAACCATGCAAACCTTCATTAATTTTCCTTAACATTAATTATAACTGCTTTACTCAAACCGAATAGACACGTCTTTTCACACAGTCTGATTCACCAAATTTGCTCTAACTAATTATCCCGGATGAATCAACTCATGCGCTTTTAACCATAGGTTGTTAGGTCACTAAAAATCACTAATCCAAAGGTGAAAGTCCTAAGTATGAGTGAAACTTCCACGCCAAAACAATCTCTATTGGCTCTTTCCATGATCTCTGTCCTGTTCTGTCATTTTACTGGCTGTACCTCTTCAACTAGTTGTATCTTCTTCATACTTGCAAATTTGATCATGCTCTCTTAGACTTAGCATTTAAAAATACTCATAATATTATCTTCAAAGGAACATATCATTTGGATAACATATGAACACACACTAATCAAAACTATAACAGTCTGTTCCTTGCTCTGTCCTATTTTTTGTACTTAGCCAATTTCTGATCTTCTGATAATGTATGCTGACTCCAAAACTTCATATGACTTTGTTGCCATAATGACAACACTAAATAGAGTCATATACTTCAGTATAGTCAACTTTCCAACAAGTGTATGTCTAGAGCTATTGGTGAATCACTAGGAGAGTCAAAGATGGTGACAAATACAGAGTTAGCTAAGGAACTTGATGAGAAAAAGGAGAAGAACCGACTCCTTGAGGAAGCCTTAGAAGGAATGAGGATAAGACTAGAGGAAGTTGATAATGAAGTAGCTAGAATCAGAGAGGGAGTGGAAAGAAGTGATAGGGGTAAGAAGGTTGTTGAGGAAGACATCATTCCTGAACTAGACCCTGTCTTGAATGAAAAGCCATTCTTGAAGGCCATCAAAGAATAAGTTGGAAAAGCATTAGAAGGAATACCATTGTTTAGTGGAAAGATGGATATTGAAGCAGTAATGGATTGGATATAGGGAATGGAGAACCATTTAGAATGTGAGGGTGTGATTGAATCCCAAATGCTTAAGGTGGCCAAGTATAGACTTAGAGGTTCAGCTTTGACTTGGTGTAAATACCTTCAAGATGAGAGGGTAAGGATGGGTAAACAACCCATAGAAAACTAGAATGCAATGGTGACCAAGCTCAAGGAGAATTATCTACCAGAGGATTATGAAATCCAACTTCATAGAAAGAGATAGATGTTGAAACAAAAAGACCTAAATGTGGCCTCATACACTGAGGAATTCCAAAGATTGTGTCTAAGGTCTAAACTATAAGAATAGGAGTCAATCAGAGTTGCTAGATACTTGGGTGGATTGAAATGGAACATCCAAGAGGATATTAGCCTATGAACACCAACTACAATACACAAGTTTCATAAATTAGCCATAAGAGTGGAGGAGAAGAGAAAGAAGAAAGGTGACTCTAGCTTCAACAATAACAGAGGCAAAGGAAGAGACCAAAGGGGTCAAAGAGGAGGCTACCAAGGCAGAGGTAGTGAGCAAAGGTCAAAAGGTGAGAACAAGTTGACAGAGCAGCATACTCAAGGTAGTCCAAGAGGGGGCTACAATAGAGGCAAGGGTAATCATGGTGGTCTTAGTAGAGGAAGAGGATGTAGGAATAGTTCATAATTTGAAACCATGAAGTGTTGTTGTTGTGGGAAATTAGGTCATCCAGCCTATAGATGTCTTAACAAGCCTTCTATAGAAAATAGTGACAAAAGGGTATCATATGCTCAAAAGGACACTTCAAGTGTTAAAGCACCTAAGATTTACCATCTAGATTTAGAGATGGGTGAGAACATAATATTCAGGAAAGTACTGATAAGACAACCAATCAAGGATGAGCCCAAACATAGGAGGGCTTTGTTTAGAATCATATGTAAAATCCTTGGCAAGGTTTGTAAAGTGATTGTGGACTTTGGATCCACAGATATTATCATCTTAGAGGAGGCAGTAGTGAAACTCAAGCTAGCTAAAATACCCCATGTAAATCCATATAAGGTAACATGGCTCAACAAAGGCCAAAGTGTATTGGTAAATGAGAAAACATGGGTTGATTTTTCAATAGCAGGGTACAAGGATAGGTTACTTTGTGACATCCTACCAATGGATGGTTTCCATTTTCTATTAGGAAGGCCTTGGAAATTTGACAATGGGACAGTGTATGATGGGAAGTAGAATTCCATCACATTTAAGAAAGGAGGTAGAACTTTCAAGATTTAGTCTTTTCTAGAAGATGAGGAGCCATAGTCCAAGACTCCTAATGTCATGTTGTGTAGTAGAAAGGAGTTTGTGTAGGATATCAAGGATGATGAAAGTGAAGGGTATGCCATTGTGCTAAGACCCAAGGAGGAATAAAAACCATTCAAGGAACCATTACCACTAGAGGTACAAGAATTTCTTGTGAAGTACAAATATATAGTGAGTGATGGCACTCCTACAACCCTACCACCTAAGAGGGTAATAAGTCACCAAATAGAATTTGTGCCTGTTGCATCTTTGCCCAATAAGGAAAAATACAAGCTTCCTCCTAATAAAAATTTAGAGGTAGCAAGACAAGTGCAAGAAATCTTGGATCAAGGCTTGATCAAGAAGAGTATAAGCCCTTGTGCAGTCTCGGTTGTGTTGGCATCCAAGAAGAGAGGAAAATGGAGACTTTGCATAGATTCAAGGGCAATAAACAGAATTACAATAAGATATAGGTTCCCTATACCTAGGATTGAAGATCTCATGGATTGTCTTGGAGGGGAAATGTATTTTACCAAGATAGATTTAAAAAATGGTTATCACCAAATCAGGGTGAAGGAAGGTGATGAAAGGTAAATGGCATTCAAGACCACAGATGGGTTATATGAATGGCTTGTAATGTCATTTCGCCTCTCTAATGCTCCGAGCACATTAATGAGGCTCATGAATGAGGTTCTCAAGGACTTCATAGGGAAGTTTGTGGTGGTATATGTGTGTAAGAAAATACACCTTCATGAAATTAAGATTGAAAGCAACAATTCTATGGAAAGATAAAACAAGTTAATCTAAGAATTGAAGCTAAAATCTATATCATCTCATGGTTCTCTACCCAAGCTTTGTTAAGAGAGCTCTCAGGCTTAATCTCTCTCAAAGACAATCCTAGAATGGGATATGTATGAAAAAAATGAATGCTCCAATCTAGCTAGAATGCTCAAAATGCTCAAAAATGCTCCAAGATTATGTGAGAAAATAACAAATGCTCCTAAACATGATATGTTAAATGTAATGCAAATACTAAAATTCTCTCAAAAAGCTCTCAAATGCTCCTCATATGCCTATAGTAAGGATGCTTTTGCTCTTGAATTTTTGGATCCCAAACACAAAGAAAATGGCTTGTATTTATAGCATTTTCCCAAGGGTAGGGGGCAGAGTGAATTGATCATGATCAAAGTTTGGTTAAGTCAAAAGCTTTGAGGTGTTTTCAAATGGAGGGAAAGTTGGTTGGTTGTCTCAAAGATATTAGGAATTAAATAACGCCATCATTTAATTAAATTAACCATGGAAGGGTGATTGGGTTGGATTTGATCTTTTTGATTTGAACTATACAATTGAAAAATCAATTGCATAATTTGATTAATCCCTTTAGGCTTGAATTTAATTATGTGATTTCATGATTATTTGATCTTTTAATTTGATTTGAATTTTTTCCATTTGATTTGATAAATGTCCATTTGATTTGATAAATGTCTATTTGATTTGATCCTTTTTTTTTTCCATTGAGATGAGATTTTAAGGCATTTGGCTGATATTTATAGCTTGGAATGTTTGAGATACACCTGGTCAATTTTAGGTGTCTACAAATGCCCCTCTTTGAATTGATGTGCGAAACGCATTGATTCAAAGAAAGCTTAATGTCCTGAGCATTGATCTGTTACTGATGAGTTGATTGACTGATATGAAAAGCTGATATGAAACCCTGGTATGAAAATCCTGATATGAAACTCTGATATGAAACCTTGATATGGAACCTCTGATATGAAATCCTGATATGATGCTCTGATATGAAATTTCGATATGAAACCTAATATAAAACCCTGATATGGAACCCCGATATGAAACCCTGATATGAAAACTCGATATGAAACTCTGATATGAAATCTCTGATATGATGCCCTGATAAAGTTTGAAATTTCAATGCACCAGATTTGATATAAAGTATGTTGCAAAATCCCAGTTTGATGATATGATGATGCCCCCTTGAAAGTGAAATCATATTGATCGGAAGGAAAATTTGTTGATGAACAATGCTGATAGGATACATCCAAGATGATCGCATTTCCGATAAACAATGATGTGGCAAGATGTCAAACAAATGCCCCAGTGAGCAGAATATGCAAATTAGGTTTGACTGGGTCAAAAATCTCATAAAATAGGTTAAAAATAGCTTAAATAGGTTGAAAAACCCAAAATTACTATTCATTCTCACTTTTCACTATTGAGATTTTGCTCTGAGCCTCTGACGACTGATAGCGATGGTGGTCCCCATTCGAGAGCACAGGTTCGAGCAAGCGCACAGATATCAAAGACCTCCTGACTACAGGCCTCTAGTGAGTGGTTCGAACCCCCTTAGTGCATTTATTGCTCTTAAAATTGTATTTAATACATATTTTTATTACTTTTTAGAAAAAATTTAGTAAAATGCCGCTTAGGGTAGTTAAAAGCCGCGTTCACGCTGTAAAAAGCCGCGTATGTGCAATCCTTAGCCGTGTAGGGGCTAGGTCAGAATTTTCACCCAAAGTATGAAATGAGCCGCCTGAAGACACCATGTTTTAAAAGCCGTGTATGAGGTATTAAAAGCCACGTAGGCCTGCAAAATTCTTCCTATTTGGTTAAGCGCCGCCTTCGCGTGGTAAAGAGTGGCTTTTAAAGTTTAAAAAGTTGTGTGGCTTAAAAAGCCGTGTACACTAAGTTAAGTGCCGCCTACCATAAAGTTGAAAATTTGATATAGGAAAATAGATGAACTTAGTTCAATTGATCATCCAGATTACTCAATTAGGTTTCAAGCTAGAAAATGTTCGTCTAGAATGTCACGTAGTGTTTAGGATATTAGAAAAGTCATAATGATGAATATTTGATAGGTCAATCAGATATGATTAAAAATTATTACAAATTGTCCTTGTGTCTCACGATATAGAGGTTAGGGGCAATAAGTTGATACACTCAAGTTAGAGCAAAGATATATTTAATATTTTTTGATTGACTTAGAATGGTTCACCAAGAGAAAAACTAACATGATGCACTTTGTTTCAAAATGTAGGAGCATTACCGCAAGTTGCGAGTGTGAGGTGTAGCGTTATGGATTTTTGATTTTGTAGATGAGCTTACACCTCCTGAGTGGTGTACCATTGAGGCTTGTGGACTCAGTTTCCTATTAGACCTCCCTCGGTTTCAGTTGAACTGAGGTTTGTTGACAACTATGGCAGAGCAATGGCACTCTAACCATAATACCTTTTATTTACCTTTGGGCGAGATGACTATTACGCCAGAGGATGTGTGTAGAC
This sequence comes from Thuja plicata, assembly GCA_018584345.1. Classification (NCBI taxonomy): domain Eukaryota; kingdom Viridiplantae; phylum Streptophyta; class Pinopsida; order Cupressales; family Cupressaceae; genus Thuja; species Thuja plicata. The sequence continues at coordinate 1,153,778 of MU223910.1, read as the reverse complement.
TATTGAGGATCCCGACTCATGGAGAGCGGGTGTATTATGATTCAGTATATGATAGCAATGTATGCAGAAAGGTGTTTGGAGGCAACACCATTGATGATGACTACATTACATGGGCACAGTTTGCCTCATTTCCCACTCTACCAGCATTATTAGGAGCTGTGATAGGGGGATTATTATTGCCAGATAGGAGACTTCATGGTTTTGCAGTCAGATGGGGATAGATTTTAGAGGACCTAATTGCACATCCACGGAGATTGGATTGGGGTTCTTGTATTTTGGCGCAGTTGTATCATGATCTCCACGAGATTGTATATCGATGCAGTGTAGCTATTTCTGTAGGTGCAATTTTATTATAGTTATGGACATGGGAGAATCTTCCTATTATGAGGCCACTCTCAGCTCGAGTACAGGGTCCTAGTTATCTGTATGCATTTCTATATGATGGCATGGTTGTCCAGCATCATCTGGGCAAGGTTGATTTTTTGAGACGCACGATCGATGATATTGATCAGGTGGTATGGAGGCCGTATCTACAGTGTGAGAGGTGGTGAGAGGATGACAATGAGTTACCCTATATGTTTGCACCTTGATGGATGATAGGCCGATCACCATTGGTGATTAAGAGATTTTGCTGTGGGAGAGTGCTACACCAGTTCGATCGGATGTAGGATATGTCACAGGGTATGGCACTATATGCTAGAGTATAGGTAGAGAGGTCAATGTGGGGAGCACAGGTTGATTACTAGTCAGCTTTCTTGTAGATAGATCAGCTCGGATATGGTGTTTGGGATCTAATGCCATAAGTGGAAGATGCGGGGATGTCGGCAGAGTACCGAGAGTGGTTTTTACGACATCGATTCATGAGATTCACAGATTTGGCAGAGCCCATTCCTGATGTGGATGAGCTTTTAGATGATGAGGGTGATGGTGGGGATGATGGGGATGATGGCAATAGACCGCACCGGCGTAGAGTTCACAGGGTATCGAGAGTGCCACGGGTACAGAGAGCAGCTAGTCCTCAGGTGAGAAGCAGACATGTGAGAGGCTGAGGCAGTGGATTTAGATAGCCTAGGCAGAGGCGAGTAGGTGGATAGGTACCTCAGGGTGAGGCTCCATTGAGAGTGGATGTAGATTGGCCCAGATAGAGGCATAAACATGTCCAGGTGGCTAGAAAGGTTCCTGTACAGGGACAGATACCACAGGTGGACCCACAGGTCAGCACAGCATAGATGATACCGTAGTTACCTTTAGCACCTCAAGCACCACAGGCTCCTCCATCATCACAGGCACCTCCAGTGCTTCTTGTTACAAATGATATAGTGCAGGATGTTAAGGGGTTACAGGCAAGAATGACTGCAGTGACAGCTAGATTGGATCAAGTTACAACCATGTTGCACTAGTTTCTGGCTACTCTGGCTTAGTTACAGACCAGTGCGAGCACACGTCAAGCACCTCCTGGTGCACAGGATAGAGCAGGTGATAGAGATCCTGATGGTGCAGGGGGGTTAGGCACAGGTTTAGCTGGAGATGGATCAGGTGCCCCTACTGGGTCATGAGACAGATTGGGACCCATGATATACAGTATTGTATCATATGTATTTTTTTTAATCAGGACTTTGGTGTATGGACCATTGTATTGATGTACCTTTGATGTACTGATTTATGTTATAGACATTGATGATGGACATTTATCTATGATGAGCTTGGATTCCTCCTTTGATGATGTTATGAGATTTCCTTTTATGCATGTCTATATGTTTCTATGATGCATTTATTTCTATTGTACTATGGATGCAAATGTCTTAAAGTAGGACATAGATAAATGGATGCAAATGATGTTAATGCAATTTATCTCTATATGCTTTTTGGATTTAACCATGTATAGATTATGCAATGCAATGAATGCAATACTTAGTGTTTATGGTAAATGAAATGCATCTATCTTTTTGGTTTTTGGATGTATGTAATTTAATTTATGATATGCAGTTCTAAATGATGATATGGATAAATGAATAATAATTAATGTTTCTTTTTTGTGAAGCTCTCTTGATATGAAGATATTTAATGAATAATGATTAATGATGATGAATGCAAAGGAAAATCTCATTTTGAATGACTTGAAACCAATAAAATGATGAAGTTTTGTCAACCTTTTGTCCCCCCCCCCCCATGAACTTTGGAAAATTTCTAGAAAGGCAAGCCATTTGAGAACTAAGAATTTGAGAACGCAAGCTAAAATGCAACATGCAATTAATCTAACATGAAAATGCAATTAAATCTAACATGCAAAATGCAATTAATCTAACATGAAGATGCAATGCAACTAATTGTCCTTAAGGTTTGCGAAAGGAATGCAAACTGAGATATATTTTCATCATAGAGTGTTGTGGAACTAGGAGTCAATACAATCCTTACTGGTGCCACTATGACCATAAGAATATGAATATGACTTTCCCTCGTATGGTAACCCCTTCGATGAAACCAAGTACAACCCTCACTAGTTGGATGACCAACTATGGGAGTATGAATACCGGTTTAATCGGATTCAATGTTGCAAGTGGATGTTGGTATTAAGATATGGAAAATCTAAATAACCAAAGTATCCTTTTGTGTAAACAAACAAAGGTTAACCGTCCATCCTATATGAATGTCCTCTATGGTTCTTTGATAACCATGTCCTTAGACTAATTCACACAAGTTAAAGAATCTTCCTCAAAACAGTCACTCAGAAGCTTAAGAAAACATCATGTCCCTTATCATGGCTGATCTAGTCGGAGCATCATTGATTAGCTAAAAATAACATGACTTAGAAAAGGCAATGAAAAACTCATCCAAAAATTCCAAGTGCTTGTGAAATGGATCAAGATTTTCAAAGAAGAATTCTAGACAATTCTGATCATTTAGGGTGTGTCATTTTTTAACAGATAAAATAAGGCAATGAGATTCAAGGATCATGTTATGCGATCAAACTATTTAGGGTTGAACAATGATATTCATCAAAGGTTCCAAAATGTTTCTCCTGAATTTGAAAATCTGCTTCTGATGTGTGACCAAAATGTTGCACTATTGAATCCAGTTGGTACCAAAATCTATGATGTGTGTCCCCAAGTGGTAAATGTGAGCAATGTGAAACTTAGGGCAATTGAACTTGATATGCGACAAAATACAGCTCTGAGACTTTATTAGAGCAATGCATGAATGACAGATGCAATGAGGATATGGACAAGTTAGATGAGGAAACCGCAATATGTAAAAATGCAACTAGGAAAACACCTAAGGGACAAAAGGCATCTGTTTCTAGGTTTTCAGCTCTTGGGATTATTTCTCTTTTTCTCTTTTTTTTTTGCTACCAAGGTGCCTATTGCTAGGTTTTCACCAAGGCACTTTTTCTCTTTTTCAAATATTTTTGACTTTTTGAATTTTCTAATTTTTTTGTTGGTATTTTTTATCTTTTCTCCTTTTTTTGGTGTCTTTGAATTTTCTCTTTTTTTTGGTATTTTTGAATTTTCTCCTTTTTTTTGGTATTTTTGAATTTTCTCATGTATAAGGGTGATGCTTGACTCATCTAATACTCTTCAACTTATACTATTTATTCTGATACTCTTTCTTCTGAATCAAGTGTGGAACCTCTTAAGATGAATTCTATTGATAGGTTCTAGCAATTCATCACCATCACAATCGGCTAGTTTGTAGGTCCCCATTCCAAATGAAGAAACAATGACAAAAGGACCAAGCCAATTTTCTTCCCACTTCCCTTTCTTTTCTCTATCAACCTAATTTTTTGGATTTTCTCTCAAAACTAAATCTCCTATTTGAAATTTTCTTGGCTTGATATGCTTGTTATATTTCCTAGAAATTTGATTATGATACACTTTCAAATGATCATAGGCTTGAGTTTGATGTTCCTCCAACAATTCCAATTGTTTAAGGCGGGCAACTCTATAATCCTCATCCATTATTAATCCATGCAATGAAACTCTGAGGGATGGTATTTCAACTTCTAAAGGAAGAACAACTTCAGCCCCATAAACCAAAGAAAAAGGTGTAGCTCCT